>JACXGM010011235.1:0-14533 GCA_016801145.1 Umbra pygmaea | reverse complement strand
CTGTCTGTTATTTGAGAATGAGTAACATTAGATGATTCTCTCACATCACACCCATTTGATCTTGCAACAGTAAGAGCATATTGTAGCCACCACTAATGTTACATATTGTAGAAGAACCAGAAGGTAGGCTGTTTTTACAGGCCATAGATAAGAACCTTGAGCCCCAACCTAGCTAAACTAATGTTACCTGAACATCTTCCTCATCGGGGCGTTGCCAGACCTGGGCTTCCGGGGTTCTAGCCCCGAGTGTTTTTTCGTCAACTCAGTGTCCTGCGAGCTAAAAAAACACAGCAATAGAATCAACATTTGCAAGGCGAGCCAACAGTGCTTCTGAATGTAGACTTCTGCATGCGCTGTTTTAATTGTGCGCTAGCAGGAGAGATCCGTCCATACCCATCAAGGAATCTTAACCTCTTCATCCTGAGGGTACCCGATACCGGGACCTGGCCGCATACTGTCACATACATCGGGTAATTATTGATTGTAAACACGTGCGAATACCACGGAAAATTTGGCTCTTGTGTTTTTTATAACACGAGCCTAATCAGTATACGTGTGTTACTTCGATACGTGAACACTGGTTTCCTTTATTGTAAATGTAGTATGCATTACTATACATTTTGTTTTTATAGCTCTTGTTATTAAAATTGTTTGACAAAACCCGACCCATCATGTCTGTGACAACCCAGGGTTCAACATTAACGATGGCCCGGGGCCAGTAAGAACTAACGTCGGGCCAGTAAACAAAGATAGTCACTTGCCCGTTCGGGCCAGTGCTCAATTTTGCCATTTAAATGAATAGTCTCATATTAAAACGTTCGTAATATTTGTCTCTCACCTGCTTTATTTACGCTTATTATCTCAACTTAAAATCTATGTCTGTCATATGCGGTTTCTTGGCAATACCGGGGTCGTCTTTTTGACCAATAATATTTGAATGATTGTCTGTTTTAACCAATCAAAATGTTGTATGCATAGTGCAGGACCCAAACGAATGTGATCCTTTAATCGAAAGAATCGTTTTTGTGGGTTTAAAATTTACGTATTGAGCACCAACACCGTATTACGTTATTATACTGTGGACATTTGCTAAAGATAGGTGTTTTCGGTAAAATAGTTTTAATACTTCCGATCTTTTTAGGAATCAAAAAAGGGCAAATAAACAAATCAGTTTTTTCAAAGCTTAATGAAGCAGCCAATCAGAGGCTTTCTTATTAGAAATCACCTTCCCTCGCCAAATGATGCAGCCAGCTCGTGGCAATATACGTTGTCGTTTATTACGAAACAATTACGAACATTAAATGTGTCTCTTGAATAAATATACTTTGCCATCGCTAAAGTCCTCACCAATAGCTTTCATGACATGATTGCAGACAAGTTTTGCACTTCTCAACAACACGTAGCCTTATGAATTTAACATACACTTTAATGAGTCGGACTCGAAGCTGCAAAGCGGATAAATACAGTCCAGTCTATTTTTTAAAGATCACACGGGAAGCAATCACCCAGTGACTGAAGGACTCACTCGCCTCCTGGGATCAGACTGTAGATAGCTAATCCACAAACTTGAATGGATGGACACAACTACAGTGTTTGGCCATAGACAACACCTGGCAATAGGTATGTAGATGTAAACAAGATGAAAAGTTATTTATCATGACAGTTAAGAAAACATGTTGTATTATTAGCATGAATACAATTCAGATGCAGTTATTTTGCGAACCAATGTCATAAAATTTAACAGTGCTAATTTTGGCAGCATTTCAGTAATTTTAGTTTTTTACAGTATAACTCTGGACAACAGGTCTTTGGTGGTTGGACAAGGTGATCTCTGAATGTGCTCATGATGGAAATAATATGTTGCCTGAATAAGCCTATTCTATGTTGCTAAATTAAAATAATCTTAAATACAGTCGTTATATATAATACTACTAAATCCGTTCAATTCCATGAAAAAGTTGTTAAAATAATTTTGATACACTTGTATATTATTCTACATAGTTTAAAGACCCCAAGAGGAAATTATTTTTATTTCCCTTATCATTTCAATACCATTAGAAATATCAAATTATAGTTATGGTCCGCGTGGCGTAGTGGGGTAAGTCGCTGTGTTGCAGGACAGTGTACTTAATGATGGTCATGTGTTCGAGCCAGACCATGGGTTCTCTGACTTTTCTCGGGCCTCCTGCATAAGGCAGCGCAAAATTAGCATAGCCCTGCCATGGATTTGGGTTAGATAAATCAGATTATCGCTCTCCAATGACTCCTTGTGTTCAAGTTGGGCAACAATAAATTCAATTGTGTAAGTATAGTCAGTAAACGTAATCATCCCATGCATGATCAGACTGAAAGCTTCCATGTTGGGTGAACAGAAACGGTGCGAAATTAAATCGGTGGATTGGGTGACATATGGTTGGGTGAACCATGTGCACACCCCTCGTCATCCCACATATATGTACAAGGAGTTGTGGAGCTGCAGTCAAGGCAGAATTAAAGAGGGAATTGGAAAGGGGAGAAAATCCTGAAAAATAACAAAAGAAAAAAATACATTTGTGCTTTTCCCAACTAATTGTCTCTGGGTTTACCCATTTTGGGAAGTTCCTAAATAAAACCTAAATTACCAGTTAATCTGAGTTTAACTAACTAGTTACCATAATTAATAATTTTCTATTCTTATTATAGATCACTGGTTACTAATGAACTCCTGTTACTTGTCATTTGTTCTTAATCAGGAATTTCCCAAATCTTGTGAACTCAACCACACTTAGTTTGGAATGCACAACCTTTACCTCTGTACACGTGTCTTAGGGCAATATTAACCAAGTATTATTTTTACATCTCTCCTACCATGTTGTCAAGAGGGGAAAATACATTAATGGATGTAGTTTTTTGGTTAAACATATGTAATTTATTTGCATTTATGTAAAGAAACACAGGTTTTTATTTATTTTTTCCAAATTTAATTTGGGCCAGTAATAAATCAGTCCGGGCCAGTAAATTTTAGACCAACTGGCCCAAAAGGGCCAGTGAGAAAAAAGTTACCATTGGACCCTGCAACCTGAAGCTTAGTTTAGTTTGTCTTGCAATCTTGTTTTGCAATGTTCTTACTATCCCTTTCCCTGTATTTGGCTATAGCCTATTTGCAAAAATACTTTCTGAAATGGAACCCTATTGCATAGAAATACATTTTTAATTATAAAAAGGCATAACAAATCTGTTAAATAATTTTTTTTTGATTTTGTACTGCTTGGTGCACACTCTGTCCAGTCTCCAATTAATTTTCATTGTTCTCTTGCATTATTTTATTAGCCTACCACATGGCTATGGCCTAAAGGGGAAAGGAAACACCAGATGAGGCTATTTGTCATTTTAAATAAGTCAGAGCAAGTCAAGTTCAAAACACAATTTTTGACGTTGTCACGTGTTTGCCATCAATGATGGCTGAGCCCAAATCCTGAACAACAGCCCCAGACCATGGCACCTCCTCCACCATATTTACCTATTTCCCTCCCAATTCCCATTGATCCTGCCTTGTCACTCTGCAACTTCTTGGACATTAGAGATTTCTATTGTTATGGCTGGAATTCTACAATTGCATCATTGTCAATTGATGTATTTAATTCTTAAATTGTAGAAAAAACTTATGGTTTAAGCTGAAACTTAAATTATTGTGTACACTGTTAAAAATCCATCTATGTTGATATTCAAGGCAATCCATGTTAGTGCATGTCCTGAGTCTACGGTGTAGCACCCACGCTTATTGGGGAGGGCCTGCAACATATTGTGGTTTTTCCTTATTTGATCCTGTCTTCTTCGTCAGCTTTCAGTTTGGATACAGAGCAGCCGGACTATGACCTGGACTCAGAGGATGAGGCCTTCGTTGTTAAGCTGAGGAAAAAGATGGAGATCACTTCTCTGCAGTTTGAAGAGATGATCGACCGCCTAGAGAAGGGCAGCGGCACGCAGGTACTGAACCACACCACTGTGCGCAACACCTATCTCAGGAAATAGGACATGGCCTAGTGTTTCTCAAACCTGTCCTAGATCAGCTCCAGCCATTTCATACAATGTGTGTTACCTCCTCTTAGCTGGTCAGCCTGCAGGAGGCCAAACTGCTGCTGAAGGAGGACGATGAGTTAATCAAGGAGGTGTTTGACTACTGGAACAGGAAGAGGAAAAACTGTAAGAGTGGCTCGCTCATCCCCACGGTGAAGCAGGAGAAGAGGGATGGGTCCAGCACCTCAGACCCCTACGTGGCCTTCCGCAGGAGGACTGAGAAGATGCAGACCAGAAAGGTGAGGACTGAATCCAGTGTAGGGTTAGGGGAGATCCTCAGGCAGTAACCATCCTGGGTACAGGTGGACTTTTCTATGTAACCTGGACCACCTTGCTAGGGACTGCATTGTGGATGGGTCTTTTGTAAGCAACCTTCATACAAAGTACAATAATGTGTGAATCTTACCCATAAAACTTAAAATCGTATATGCAGAACCGTAAAAACGACGAAGCAGGATACGAAAAGATGCTGAAGCTGCGGCGGGACTTGAGCAGAGCCGTTACCATCCTGGAGATGATCAAGAGGAGGGAGAAGAGCAAGCGTGAGCTGCTGCACCTCACCCTGGAGATTGTGGACAAGAGGTGAGAGAGCGCCCCTTTCCATCTGCTTTTAAATACAACTTCAACTACATTGTCGTGGCTTCAGACTATTGGTTGCCCGACTCTGTTTGCTTTCTCAGTGATGGCAGGTTAATGTTGTTAGATTCAGGCTGATTACATCAGGGACAGGGCCAGTGTGCATTGTGGTCTGGCTGATTAACCATGTGACGTCTGTTGGCCTATGGGAGCTCCATTAGGATTCTGGACAGACTCTGCATGTGCTTCCTAAAAATCCCACTTCTCCCTTTTTTCAGAGCCAGCTGTAGAAGCTATCTCGTAGTATTGGTGTTATTAGCAAAGTGTACCAAGGCTGTGTTTTACGTGTATATAATTTAGTTTTTTCAAACTATTTTCTTTTATGTAGTCGTACTCTGATGCTCATTTTAATTGGGTGACTCATTGCCTGTTCTTCTGTATGCATTATAAGTCAGACTACACCATATTTGGGCAGTAAGGCTGAAGCAATGAGAATTTTACGAAGGGCGTTTGCTATAAAGGTTCATTTATATCTCCATGCAACAGTGGCTGCATGGTGAGTTGTGTAGCAGATATTAAAAGGATCTTAAAGGGATGTGGGTCACGAGATTGTTTTCAGTGGCAATTTACAACTTGTCCTACTGAAGGAAAACCATATTACATAATTTAATAGGCTATCTGTCGTTAATATATTCTTTGTGAGGTTGTTAGGAGCTTGTTTGTGTGTGAGGAGTGAAGCAGCTAACGTATTGAAGAAACATTGCATATAGTGTTAGTTATCTAGTTCTATATTGTGTTTTTAAGTAGATGCTAGCTTGGTTTCTAGTTCAAATTGCAAGTTTAACTTATTGTAAAACATACCGTTCTTTCAATCCCTTTTGCATTTGAGATTAAGATATTGATTCATAGGAAGAACTTTTTAAGTGCACATTGTCTGCATAGGTGACCCACTTAGTGTGCATCCTTCTGAAGGTTTCAGTAGACCCTCTGACTTCACACGTAGTGTCGAAGAAGAACACGCATACTGAGTGCTTGAAGTGCTCTATGCAGCCTACGGCTACATCCTAAATGGAACCATATTCCTTTTATAGAAACTATTTCCTTATGGAATTCTTGTTAAAAGTAGTGTACTAGACAGGGAATAGGGTTCCATTGCTTTTGAATGTCCACCTGTATGTGTAATAGATTCCATCTGAAAGTAGCTGTCACTTTGAGTTTGGATTGTACTTCTTTACGTGAGTGCTTTTGATTTGAAGTGACATTTCAATTCCGCCTGTTATCAGCCATCCCAGGGCTGGTGTATCTCCCTGCATCCATATGGATTTATTATCTGCGTGGAGTTGGATTGGACTGTTCTATTTTTGATAACGGAATATGTTTAGTGCTGCTATTCTAAAAGGCTTTTCTTTGACATGTCAGGTGGCCAACAGTCTTCCCTCCATTGTAGTCGTCTGTTTATTCTGACTAAGAAATGGATTAGTCTACTCACACAATGCAAACATTTATAGGTCGAGAACGGTTTCTCGCTCACTTGCACGCTCCATGCGGTTCTATTGTGCAGCATTTGGCCCGTATGTCATTCTGGGCTTCCTAACCAAGCCCCCACTCCCTATCCCTCCCCAGGAATGGCATGCCTGACTATGGCAGTGAGGTGATGGCAGAGGCCCTGGCTCAGCGAGCACTGGTGAAGCCAGTCTACACAATACCCATCATTCCCCTGTCCAACAGCAACCAGTATCGACACCAAGAACACATGGACGTGAAGGACTACAAAACAAAGGTACGTTTTCCCTGAGCACTGTGGGTATGGTAGTACTGTCAGCTCTGATTAGGATCAAATTCAGTTGTCTGTTGTTCCATGTTGAGGTCTCCTCTCCTTTATCCCACCTCTGTTTAATGGTTTTGACCAATGTGACACCCTATTCTTTACTGCACTATGTATAGTGCTCTGGTCAAAATGAGTGAACTACATAGGGTTAATGGTGCCATTTTGGATGCATGACCCCTGAGCAATCGTGTCAACCAGCTGGGTGATGAGGGACTCTGCTATTGTTTTCCCCACTTCATTGATTTGACTGATGGAGCCCCCTGGCCTCCTGTGCCCCCCCCCCCCCCACACACACACACACACACACAACACACACACACACACCCGAGTACTGGTGTGGCGAGAAAGTTCAGTCAGGAAGAGGAGTCTGTCGGCAGGGAGGGGTTACCATCTGTCCAGGCAGAAGCATCTGGCACGTGCCTCCTTCCCTTCTCGACCATCTGCATATTAATGACTTTTAACTCAATACACTGTTCTGTTGTTTCTAAATGCCCCCATCACAGCACCACATCCACAGGCAAAAATACACAGCTCTGAATACCTCCAACACAGCCTCTTAACCCCTCCTGTCTGCTCAGTGCAGTGCGTTCAGTGCAGTGCGTTCAGTGCAGTGCGTTCAGTGCAGTGCGTTCAGTGCAGTGCGTTCAGCGCAGCAGCAGCGCGTGGGTGGGGATGTCTGCTACTTTGAAACGTGTTTTTCCTGCATGTTTCAGGTATAGTCATTTCAGCATTTTAATGTTATCTTAGACAAAAACTGAACATTTTGTAAACATTTGTCAGCATTGATCGACAAAGCCTCGGTTGGGTTAATGTTTGTATTCCACGATGGCCTTGTGTCTCTCTTTAAAAAAAATATATATAAAAAATTACAATTACCCTAAATGTCAATCCAAAATGCTGCCCTATTTCTATTGCTTTTCATTTATTTAAATGTCAATGGCACTTCATGTGTGATTTAGGAAATTGTCACTGATCTTTTTTAAATTGTTGATATACTAATTTGGATGTTGATGACATTGCAAAAACACTTAAAACTAATTTTTAAACGTTTCTGGGTTTCATTTCATGTAATTTTCAAGGTACTTCATATACCCTGGAGGTAAACATTTTATTGACTTGAATATTGTTGAAAATGTGTTTAATGGATTTTCTTTCTATGCACTAAGGGTTGATAGTGTGGTGTAGATCAGTATTTTTCAACCCTCTCCTTGGGGCACACTAGTCGTTCCATAGTTTAGCTGTAGCCGCTGAACTAGCTCACTGTATTTTAATTAATCAAGGTCTTGATAATTAGCATAATTAGCAGATGAGTTGAATTAGGTGTGTGAGCTCAGAAATAGATAAAATACATGGAACTGCTGGTGTTCCCCAGGGAGAGGGTTGGAAAACACTGGTGTAGGTTGTTTCCTATGCATATGTGCCACTGCAGCATTGGTTCATGTCTGGTCTGCAGATTTTTCAGCAGATGACATGGTCATCTCTCTTCGTAAAATGAATAGTGAAAATGTTCCTAAAATATAAACTTCAGAGATCTTTGTAACATCTTTCATGTAATGGTTTCCTTTCCTCTAGCCGGAGAAGACTGAAGTGGTCCGAACAAAGCGGAAGTATGAGAAGAAGCCCAAAATCCCCCCTCTGTCTGCCCCCCAACACGCCGGCCCCTCTGTGTTCAATCCCAAGGACCTCAACCAGTATGACTTCCCCAGCTCTGACGACGAACCCTTTTCACAGGTACACTAATGAACCTCGGGCTATAGTGATGATGCTTGTACCCTATATTTTGTGTGCCACTGTTGACTGGGGCCAGTACAGCTCTGTGCTCTCAGAAGTAGAGCAAACATCTAGGAAATGGTGTCGTTTAGGACCCCATTAATAAAGCTGAATATTATCCATCTGACTGTAGCTGGAAAATTAGTAGAAGCAGTTGTCTAGATGACCAGCCACTTTGTTTTTGTTGTGGCTGTTACTGACTCTGTCCCTCATAGTAACCCCCTTCTGTGTGTTATATTTAGATCCATTCAGGTTCATCAGAGGAGGAAGAGGAGAATGACCCAGATGGCTGCTTTGCGTTCCGCAGAAAGGCCGGCTGTCAGTACTACGCGGTGAGTGGCTGCCGGCCTGGCCTCCTTTGACTCCACCGCTCTATTTATAGCCCTTATTGACACTCACTCGGCCAGCTAGTGGCTCTCTTACACACGTGCATGCTCACAGGGCCAGAGCTGCTGCTAATCTGGTGTTTTTTTTCAGTTGTTATTTCCCTCCTCACTGTGTCTCCCAGATCAATGCTTCACTTACTGAGTCTTCCCCCACTTTGTCTCCATCTCTCCCTCAGTCTCGACTTGACCAGTGTGGTAACTGGCCATGGGTCAACCCATCTGAGGGCGGTTTAGGTGACCCTCGTTTCCGTTACTGCCTCACGTCACTGACAATGCCCCGGCGCTGCGTCGGTTTGGCACGGCGACGCACGGGCAGAGGGGGCAGGTGAGTCCAGATGCCCTTTTTTAAGCTGACAACTAGTACTTAGAGGCACATAGGAACAGTCAGGGCTTCACTGAGTGCTTCTTTACACACACATTGTAATGTACAGAATTGTATCAGGGAAAGTCATAAATGGGTATCACTGTGTGATAAGTGAGACGTCTGGAGAGCTTTTCTCTGTACTGCACTATTGACCAGAGCGATATGGTCACTGCTCAAAACAGTGTTTTGTAGTCAGTGTTGTCTGCCGTCTCTCTTAACACTTCTCTCTGGTTTTAGGGTTTTATTAGACCGAGCACACACAGACCTGGACACAGACCCTGACACCGAATCACTCCGAGCCTCATCTCCTACCACAAGCTGTCCTCTCCGCACCGCAACGCCAGCCAGTACCTCAAACGCCAATACCTCGGACCGAAACAATGCTCCCAGCAACCGCCAGCCTTGCTCTTCTTCCATCCCCTCATTGTCAGTGGACCTCAGTGAAATTATGTTGAACATTAAGTCATGCCGCTGGAGGCACTTTAGGCCACGGACACTATCTCATCACTCCCTGGGAGGAGGTGACATCTCACGCTACAGAGGATTTAGTGGATTTAACCGGACTACATCCTTGGGACAGAGCAAGCTACAGGGTAGTGGAATTAATGCCCTTCCCCGCTATGGCCCCGGAGCTACCCCTGTAACTGGTGAGTCACTCCACCATTTTATGCTGCAGCACCTGTGCCTGCTTTGGACTGCTTACGCTAGTATTCAGCTATCAGGGTGTCCTGCTTTGGAATGCTTACACTAGTATTCAGCTATCAGGGTGTCCTGCTTCGGACTGCTTACACTAGTATTCAGCTATCAGGGTGTCCTGCTTTGGACTGCTTACACTAGTATTCAGCTATCAGGTCGTCCTGCTTCGGAATGATTACACTAGTATTCAGCTATCAGGGTGTCCTGCTTCGGAATGCTTACACTAGTATTCAGCTATCAGGGTGTCCTGCTTTGGACTGCTTACGCTAGTATTCAGCTATCAGGGTGTCCTGCTTCGGAATGCTTACGCTAGTATTCAGCTATCAGGGTGTCCTGCTTCGGAATGCTTACGCTAGTTTTCAGCTATCAGGGTGTCCTGCTTCGGACTGCTTACGCTAGTATTCAGCTATTAGGGTGTCCTGCTTCGGAATGCTTACGCTAGTATTCAGCTATCAGGGTGTCCTGCTTCGGAATGATTACACTAGTATTCAGCTATCATAGAGGTTGCGTTAATGCAGAATTGTGTTTTTTGCACAGACAAATTATTGAAATATTAGCAGGTTCTTTATTTACCCACCTGTTCATCTTAAAGATCTTTATTTTATGTGATCCAATCATGTTTTAGTTGTTCAAGCTGCGAAGCCCTATCACCTGTGCGTGTGAATCGTAACCAATGTTATGATTGCTGATGCAACACAACACCCTATATTATAGCTAACATTAGCTGAATTGTAACAAATGTGTTATGAATGCTGATGCAATAGGCTACAGTATATGATAGCTAATGTTAACTGCAATGACCATTGTCTAAAATGGAACGTCCCCTTCAGTTGAATGGGTATTTTCACTGATGAACTGTATCGGTTCTATGTCTCTTTATCATTATGTTAGCTTCTTCTGGCTATTGCACTACTAGGGCCCTATTAATTTTTTTTTTGCCATTTGACACCTTGAAAAGCTTGAGGCAAAATCATTTCCTTACTGGTTGTATTTACATTGTCATGTCTCGAGACAGAAACCAGACCAGAAACTTCTTTCAGAAACCAGACCAGCCCATTGACCTAAGGAATTTCCCAATGATACACATTTCTGGAGATGTTACTAAACGATGGCATTTACATTTTGTCGTGGAAAAGTATTATCCTTATATGATAGAGAAATATAAATTATCCAAATTCAAAGAATAAATCCATACAGCAGTTCTTATGATCCAAAAATACTTTATTAAGCAAATATAAAGTTGCGCATCTTCTGCAGGAGAATACCAGAGAAATCAAGATTGTACATCCCTGTTATATGAACCCTTATATTTTATGCTCTCCCATATGATAATTACTGGGGCGGCCCTGATCAACCTTGTGAACTTTTCTACCATCACCTTTCACTGTTTCAAACCATGATGTAATTGGTCATCCCTTTATGTTAATTTATGTTAATGTGTGTACACATGCTCTCGGATGCCCTTGACAGAAACATCCCATGATGTACTTGGTGGCACAGAACCCAGAACTCCCTAAACAATGAAGCCTTCAGGCCTGTTTATTCCCAACAGTTCTACTGAGGCCTTGAGGCCTCTTGCTTGAGGGTATTTCAATGCACCGTTGTGACTTGATACTATTGCATTACCAGGTGTTCCTATAGCAGATTAATAATTATACTGTCTACAGAAACAGTTAGGCCTTCAAGGCCTCCTTTAGTTCTTACAGGCTCGAATAGTATTTCAATACATGTCTTTTCAGCTCATATGTTTCCAATATAGGTATGTTCATAATACTCAAGTTGTGCTGATTACACTGTTATTCATAATGCATTGATTAACATAACACTTGATTAAACACATGATTAATATATTGATTACATAATTAATGTATTGCTAAATACTTCAAGGTGACACGCAAGGTGCAGGTATATGGCATCCTATAGGTCCAAACATATTAAATGGAAAGTATACTGCATCATATATGGAAATTCCACCACAATTTCCAAAGCCCCAGGTGGAGTCTTTCTTAATGTATTAGCTATTCGAGAGAGACCCATAAGTACACACTTTTTTTTTTGTCTCATCTCGAGTTTTTCTGGAGAGGCCTCGAATATGTGGCTAAAAACTATCGTAATGTAAAAAGGCACCTAGGCAGAATTGTTTTTTTTTCACCCATTCTCAACTGCTTCTATATGAAACTACTATGTACAATGTTGCATTCTTTAGCCTACACCCGATCCTAAATATAGAAAATACTTCTGTATAGGGAGTAGTGTAACTGTATGATATTTTCATGGTAAGTCACAAAATATAATGTTATGTATGAAATTTGTTTGATAAATACAGAGACAACTTATATGGGCCAAAGTATGTTGACACTCCTAATTATTAAGTTAAGCTGTTTTAGCCACACTTTTGCTCACAGGTGCGTACCGTAGATTCCAGGTCACAGCCATGACATCTCCATAGACCAACATTGGCAGTACATTGGGATGTACTGAATTGCGCAGTGACTTACATGTGGCACTGGTCATAGGATGTCAACTTTGCCACAAGTCAGTGTAAACCATGCTGCCACTGGGATCACGTTTAACCATCTGACAGTCTGATAGGCAAATCGGAGTGTGGCAGATGCCAGGGGAATGCTACCTACCAGAATACATAGTGCCTAATTAAGTGTTTGGTGGAGGAGGGATAACGGTCTAGTCCAGGTTGACACACTCCACTTAGTTTGACACTAACAAACACACTCTCAAAAACATTATCTTAGTCTGAAAACACAGAGGTTAATCCCATGTGGTTCAATTACAGTTTTCACGTAACAGAAACATGTGTACTCTTAATATGCACAAATACAAATAAAAACATGCTAAATACATAATACACATTTTAATAAAATAACAATCAATATAATATTCCTTAGCCAGTACAGTAGACTCACCGTGTTCCGTACAAATTTACCCCTACTTGCGCATACAGACACGGCTGTGATAAAGACGAATGGGACTACAGCTAATTTGGCATCAAACTCGGGGGTTGGAAGTAGGCTTCCTGTCAGACTTTGACATGTATTGGACCAATAGTTTTTGTTAAAAAGGGGAAAAAAACAGACCCTCCGACTTTGTATGGTAAACCGTGATAAGTCATGATATGCCGTACAGTGTTAGCCACGAAACTCACGGTTTTACGTACAATGATTTTTTCGCTCTTGATGTAGAATTTCTCTCTCAAAACAAGCATTAATATAATATTTTTATGGTACTATACAAATATTATCCTTAACAGCGTCCTAATATCAATGCCTAACCTGTAATGAGGGTGGAAGAAGTGATTCATCACACACAAACCTTGACTTGGTGTAGCTGTATTTTAAACGCATGAAAGTACACATATTTAATAAAAAACATGACAGCAAAAAGGAATATTTACATCCTTCGAAAATATATATACTCTACTTTCATTTATATTGTATTAACATGTTATAGTTCATAAATATTTGTCAATAGGGCAATCTGCTTGAAAGAAATGCTTTGACCCATCTCTACATCATTCCCCCTCGCGCTATCACTAGCATTTCCTTCCCCTTTTTCTGAAGGAACCCGTCCGACCTCCGTTACTTACCTAAACCATTTAAATATGAAACGCGCAAGTTTCTCAAAGTTAATTTTGATGGAAAGGTTGGATATTTGGCTTTACACTGGTATTTAAAACATGATTAACCTGGGAGTATTCATTTTTTTATTAAGTAAACAAGGTGAACTGTACGGAAAACCGTGAGTGTACGCAACCCGGTGAGTCTACTGTACAATAAAATGATCCATGGGCACTAAGGCATCCAAATAAAGTACAGGCTAGTGATGGGCATTTTAAATCTAATCTACTTCTAATAGTATCCAAAATCATTTTTAATATCCCTATTTTATTGTGTAAAATAGTGGTGAGTTTGTCGACAAAAACTGAAAAAGGAAACCAAAGGGATTTTCACTGACATTTGTAGATGTTCATTCACTAACATTCCCGGGGCAACCTATGATTTTACGCTTTCACAACATGTTCTGTATATTTTGGCTTATCACCGGAATGGACTATTTATTACCAGGACGATTTTGGTGTTCGAGTTCATCAAAATACTTCCACACCTTGCTCCGCTTGCTAGACGTTTTGCTGCATTTGAATGCAAAATGAAAGGAGAATCTGCAGCAGAACAGGGTCACATGGCCAAACTTTTGGCTTTTTTTATCATTTCAAATGTCACAACTAATAAATTCATGACACGTGTAAAGCTTATTTTTATATATCTTTAGGATATTTGGATATTCACTTAACCACACCCATACCTACTGGATGCCATTCCAAACATTAGGCGCTAAGCATTAAAAAGGTCTACCAAGCTCAGTGTTCACCTAGGGAGTCGTTAATGTTAATGGGCTTGTATTATTTTCCAAAACTCTAGGGTTCAACTAGGAAGACAAGTATATTGGGAGCTTGTGGAGAAGAGCATTGTAAACCGAGTAGTTCAGTAGTCTACGGGTCTGTAATGAGGTCCATCCAACTTTCTGGTAGACGATACAGTGATGAGTATTAATGATCAGCTGTAATAAAACATGGAGCACTGTGATAGTCAAGTGATCTCAGTCATATCTGTTGCACATACAGAATATATATATATATATATATTCATTAGGGCTGCAACTAACGATTATTTAGATAATCGATTAATCGGTTGATTATTTCTTCGATTAATCGATGAATCGGATAAACAGACTAACAAATATTTCCATAACTTTCTTTAAAAAAATGTATTCAAATTGACAATTGTATCACAACGGATGTGCAAAAGATATGCTCATTTCTTTAGTAAGGTGCAAAATATGAAA
>JACXGM010011234.1:14981-25377 GCA_016801145.1 Umbra pygmaea | reverse complement strand
ACACACACACACAGGGACACACAGGAACACACACTACTTTTGTGTAGTCTAGTTAACACTTTCCGACTGTGTGGGCAATATAATATAGTAAGACTATTAAAAGAAGGCGGTGGAGCCCAGCACGCTGACATCACATCCTGGTCTGCATGGAGGCTTCCTTTCTGCACTACAGCCTGTCTGCCTCTCAGCCCTGCCCAACTACCCTTCTTGCTGCCTGGCTGACTTAACCAGCTGAACCTGAGTCAGCGAAAAGCAAATGAGCTGGGATGAAGGGAGATGGACGGGGAAATGGAACGACACAGCAGAGGGAAATGTAGAGAGAAACAGAAGGGAAGACACAGCAAAGCATACAGAGAGAGAGAGAAAAGAGACAGCAGAGTGAAACTCAGGAGAGATAATGCAGGAAAAAAGAATAAGAAATGTGGGCGTGCAAACGTTAGTAAATGAGAAAGGAGAGAAGGATGGAGAAAGGGTGTGGGGGGGACTAGCTACTCCCAAACTGATAACCCCTCATTGATTCCTTTTAGCCTGAACGCTTGAACTCACATACTGTAGATTCACAAATCCACCTGATTTGGTAAACTTGCATTAAAACACTACATGAACCTCAGTCAGGCATTGCTCATATTCTAAGTGGCTCCAATGTGAGCTGAGCAGAATTCATTTGAATGTGATTGGATTGACCTCCAACCAATGAAACCAACAAGCCACATGAAGTAGCAGCAAAGATTCACTACAACAGTTCACTAGCAGGTCAGTCATAGTAGCTAGTTAGCCAACCTGAAAGAAGCCTTGTCGTCTATTTGGTTTCCATGTGCTTCTAGTGATTGTCATCAACTAAAACAAAATGATAGTTCATCAAAGAGCACAAACCCAAACTAACACCCATTGATCACAACCAGAACGATTTCCGATTAGTATTTAATGTAACCTGTCAGGTGGTTTTCCAAGGCTAGAAGGTATACTCCATTGATACAGATTGTGATTGTGACCACTGAAGGGAGAACATACAAAAAACGCATGGCAAATGCAAAAATAACATTTATCAATGGACTTCTACTGCTACCTTAATATTGTAACATTATTCAAACCTTTTGTGAGAAAGGCTCACCCACACACACCTTTTTATCACTGTAGTTATCAAACAATGCTGAGTCACAAGGGAGCTAATGTCAGTGTGATTTGTAGAGCCTGTACTAAACAGCTCATTAAAATACATAGTTATGCATTCTGTAGTCAAAAGAAAATGACGCCCACACTTCCACTACCAATAACCCAAGTTTGCCTTTTAATGGCTTGCTACTGTATATTACTGTTGGATAGAATAATCAAATATTTTAAACAGAGTGTGATGACAATACATTGTAATATCTGACTATTTTAAGAAGTAGCCTATACAGACAACCAGAAATCCCTGTTTATTAATTACGTAGAAAAAGGTAGATATGTATATCCAACATTTGAGGAACCATTTGTTTACATAAACAGCTCTAGATAAAATGATAAAGCCCATTGCAAAATCATCAGTGTCTCTAGTTTTACTATTGATAGGTACAGTGCATCCGGAAAGTATTCACAGTGCTTCACTTTTTCAACATTTTGTTAACACCCTATTTTGAAATGGAATAAATTCATTATTTCCCTCAAAATCCTACAAACAATACCCCATTATAATGTTGCATCATGTTTCCATTGATCATCCTTGAGATGTTTCCACAACCTGATTGGAGTCCACCTGTGGTAAATTCAGTTGATTGGACATGATTTGAAAAGGCACACACCTGTCTATATAACGTCTTGCAGTTAACAGTGCATGTCAGAGCACAAACCAAGCCATGAAGTCCAAGGAATTGTCTGTAGACCTCTGAGACAGGATTGTATCAAGAAGAAGAAGTTTTATTTATACAGCGCCTTTCCATAGCTCAAGGCCGCTTTACATTATACATTACAAAACACCCAGACACTGAGACATACATTACAGTCACATGGATACAAATAATCACATCATACTAAATGCATGTTAAATAGATATGTTTTTAACTGGGTCTTGAATATAGCCATGGATGAGGTATTTAAATGTTAGCAGCGATACCTTAAAGTAAATCAAGGCACAGATCTGGGGAAAGGTACAGAAAATATCAGCAGCATTGAAGGATCCAAGGAGCACAGTGGCCTCCATCATCCGTATGCAATCCGTATGTAATATATGAGTTTGCCAAACGGCACCTGAAGGACTCTCAGACCATGACAAACAAAATTCTCTGGTCTGATGAAACAAAGATTGAACTATATGGCCTGAATGGCAAGTGTTATGTCTAGAGGATCCCAGGTACCGCTCATCGCCTGGCCAAAACCATCCCTACAGTAAAGCATGGGGGTGGCAGCATCATGCTGTGGGCATGTTTTTCAGAGGCAGGAACTGGTAGACTAGTCAGGATTGGGGGAAAGATGAATGAAGCAGAGACATCCTTGAAGCAGAGACATCCTTACTGAAAACCTGCTCCAGAGCACTTTGGACCTCAGACTGGGGCGAAGGACAACAACCGTAAGCAGACAGCCAAGATAACAAAGGAGTGACTATAGGACAACTCTGTGAATGTCCTTGAATAGCCCAGCCAGAGCCCAGACTTGAACCTGATTGAACATATCTGGAGAAATCTGAAAATGGCTGTGCACTGACGCTCCCCATCCAACCTGATGGAGCTTGAGAAGTCATGCAAAGAAAAATGGGAAATGCGGTACAAAAATAGGTGTGCCAAGCTTGAAGCATCATTCTCAAAAAGGACTTGAGGCTGTAATTGCTGCCAAAGGTGCTTCAAAGTATTGAACAGAGGCAATTTTGAGGGAAATAATAAATGTATTCCATTTTAAAATAAGGGTGTAATATAAAAAAAGGGGTGTGTTAGAGATAAAATGAACAATTTTGTTTTATAAACTACTGATAATAATATAATAATAATAATAATAACTGGCTTTCATTCATCTTGGCATGCTCTCCACCAGTCATTCATGCCAAGAATTCAAGCAGCTCTGCTTTGATTGATGGCTTGTGACCATCCATCTTCTTCTTGATCACATTCCAGAGGTTTTCAATGGGGTTTAGGTCTAGAGATTGGGATGGCCATGACAGGTTCTTGATCTGGTAGTCCTCCATCCACACCTTGATTGACCTGTCTGTGTGGCATGACATGTGGCATCTTGCTGGACAAAACAATCATCAAAGTTGGGGAACATTGTCAAAGCAGAAGGAAGTACTTTTTTCCCAGGACAACCTTGCACGTTGGTTTATTCATGCGTTCTTCTCAAAGACAAATCTGCCCGATTCCAGCCTCGCTGAAGCACTCCCAGATCATTACAGATCCTCCACCAAATTTCACAGTGGGTGCGAGACACTAATCATTAGATAACACGTGTTTGGGAAGATGACCTTACTCCAGTCCTCCACAGTCCAATCTTTTTGGTATTTTGTAAACCTCAGCCTGTTTTATTTTTGCTTCTTATAGATGAAGGCCTTTTTCCAGCTTTGCCTGACTTCATCCTTGCCCCTAGGAGCCTGTTTCGAACTGTTCTCGCCATGCACTTCAACCCAGCTTCCGTTTGCCAATCTTTTGGTAGGTCACTTGATGTCATCCTACAGTTGTTGAGTGACATTCTAATGAGTTGGCGGTCATGTTGCCCTCTGTCGGTCTGTAGCTTTGTTGTCCCCAATGTGTGCTGCTTGACCTTGTTCTTATGAAACACTGTCTTTGACATTTTACGGTTTGAAGCTAAGCGGCGCTTACTGTAATCCTCTGCAAGTAAAGCCAGAATTTAACCCTTCTTTTTTTAAACAAACCTTTCCTTTTAACACTTTTGTCATGTTCAAACGTTAAGTTTAAGTTTTAGGATTCCAAATACATTTGAGGTACTACTAGCACTGTTTTTTCCATCCAGCTGGTCCCATTGCAAGAGGATAGTGATGAACACAGCTTATACTTTTCCTCATTAACTTAGATTTGCTTCAGGTGATCACCTAACCAGTAGAATGCCTAAATTGGAATTCATCAGACACTGGAATGAAATGGCTGCCATGCATGTAAAGAATTTAAGACATTATTTATCACAAATGAGGTATTTTCTGGCCCTAGTAACAACTGTTGTCCATCTAAATTAAAATTATATTCTTTTAATAGAGTACAATTTCTATCGGACACAACTTGTTGCACTACATAGGGAATATGGCACTATGTTTGAATATAGTACACTGCATTTGCATAAGGTGCCGTTTAGGACCCTGTGCTCTGGTAACATTAACAAAGGGAACAATAAGCAATATCTCTGTGAATGTCCTCCCCCAGACTCCTTAATGCCAGGCAGGATTACCAGCCTTCATCCCCCTAGTGAGCCTTGGAGCTGGAAGTAGTCAGGTTATAGCTGGCTGTCTGAGTCACACTAAGACGTGAGATGGATGTAGTCAGGTTCAGTGATGCCGGTAACGCGTTACTCTAATCTGACCACTTTTTCCAGTAACGAGTAATCAATCTAACGCGTTACTATTTCCAAACCAGTAATCAGATTGAAGTTACTTATCCAAGTCACTGTGCGTTACTATAATTTTCCTTAGTAAAAAATATATATTTTTGCTTTCTTCTTGCGTCTCCGGAAGTGAAGTCACGTATGAGACAAGTAATGTTTTCAGCATGAGGACAGTCGGAGCCGGCGCTAGCTAGGCAAGAACTGTTTGCCTAGCAACACTTATGGCAGCAACACAAACTCGGATTTTCCTTTTTAAAATAATAGCGCTAGTAATTCAATACAATCTTTGTTAATTCAGTGCAAAGATAGGTAGTGTGTCCACATTCATGTGTTGCTAAAATTAGAGTCTGTCGGATGAAACAGACTCTAGTGAATGTTTGTGAAATGTACTGACAATATATTTAATCAAATTGTGTGTACAAAGTATTTGTTAATCTTATTAATAAAAATGTAACATGTTAAATTATTTTTTTCCTATCATATACTCGTAATGTTTCTTTACACACAGTACAATTGCATTTGGTAACAATTCATTAGCTTAATAAATTAACAATGATTAGTGCAGTGAATTAAAACTAGCGCTATTATTTTGAACACAAAAAACGTTCACGATGTAGACAGGGGTGTAGTGGTAAAAAAAGAGGTGGGTAAACTATAAATTCTCTGATCAGGTGGACCACGACGCGGTCACCGGTAAGGTGGGCCACGGCCTACCAGTATGTGTGTCCCGATGACATCGCTATAGGCTATCATTTGATGGTACCAAGCAGTGGTATAGTGGTAAATAAAATGGTGGAAAAACTACCAACTCTTCACGGCGATCATGTTAAAATGAAGAATCATCAATATCCATGCGCATTATTACATTTTTAAACTATAATTTAAAAGTCAGGTTATCGCTGGCTGGCTGAGCCACACAGACATGAGCTGGATGTAGTCAGGTTATAGATGGCTGTCTGTGTCACACTGAGAAGTGAACTGCCTTATAAATAACATGGACCGCGCCACCAAAGTCCAGGAGCCTTCAATCTTGTATTTATTTCATGTATATGTAACATTTATATGAGCAGGTTAATTAAGTTAACGTGTCTTTAACAAGATGGGTTCATTGGCGGAAAATTACAGCCTGCCTTGCTGATGAACACGGTGGCAACATTGTTCACTCTGCACTCCAGGAATCTCTAGAGCTCTGCACTTCTTACTTAAAGTCCACAACATAAATATACAAAATCAAATAAAATATATATAACATGACCGTTGACCTGATTGTAGCAAGGTATAAAACTATTTTAAAATGAAAGGTGTCCAGCAAGAATGTATGAGCCAAACCCTGCTTTTGGCCTTGTTAACTCACAGGAAAGACACACGGGTGCACCAGTATGCGTGCGCATGTCTCCTTACCTTTCTTGTAAGTGGCACTTCGATTGGCACGGGGACAATTTCGGCCAGTAGACAGCCGTAAAAGGCAACCATAAAGGCAGCAGGGTCGTTGTTGGGAAATACCAGAGCCACCTGTAGACAAATACATCATGGTTAGACATTATATCCTAGTGATGTGCAATCACACACCAACCCAGAGTTATTCAAAAGGTTAGCTCCATCTAAACTGCATATGGATTTATAAGGGAGATTTACTTACAAAAAATCTATCCTTAAAGGTCTCAGCATCAGTCCTCACTGAAGAGGACTCCCACAGGAAAACAGTTACTGCTATTCTCCTATCTCCATCAACAATACCTGACCCTAGATACCATGTCATTGTGCCCTTGAGCAAGGCACTGTACCCTAAACTGTGCCAGGGATGTAACTGTACATAAGTCACTTTGGATAATAGTGTTTGCTAAATGACTAAAACATGAATAACAACAGATAACACCCACATACAACCCAAACTCACACATTTCCTAAAAAATGATAACTTCATAAATATCAACATGTAGCTATTCTTATCCTGATCAGCCTCAACTCACCCAGTGTTAGATGACCACCTCAGTCACACGCTTCTTTTCTCCCATACACAGGAGCGAAAGAATTTGTTTGTGTCTCAAAAGGCTCCCTATGTAACTTGGTTAATATGAGCACACCACAAAGCCAATAGGGTAGCATTTGGGACTCAATTCTTTACAAAGGACTTAGTGAGGCAAGCAGCCTTATCGGAGGAGTAGATTGAGATTTCTCACTGCGCTCTCTCATTCACAGATAACAGCTGATGCTATCTCCTCCAGATGCTTTCATCTGCCTGATACAGCTCTTTCAGCTCTAACGGGCCAAACTAGAGGTGAGCCCAACAGAACCTGCTCACTGGCAAACCTACGGAGCCACAGCGTTAGAACATTCTTCTGAACAGCGCTTCCTAAATCTTGAATGTCATGACGCAGCTGTTCTATTCAATGTATTTTCTATGTCTACTGCCGACAGAGGATTGAGGGTACGCTAGTACTTTGATTTCTAGTGCCTTATCTCATGTTGTTGCATGTTGGATCAGATGGGCACCAGGTTGTCTGCCAGAATGATAATGTGTGTGTGCGTTTGATAACACCAAATGTAGTCTTAAGTGCTGTTAATGGCTTGCATGTTGGAAAGAGAGCACTATACAGCAGCTGATTGGCCAACATCTGGAGGTTAACCAGAGTGCACCTTAATGTTTCAGACACGGGATCACATTACTATGTCCCCTATTCCCTATATAGTTCACTACATTTGACCTGAGCTCTAAGGCTTGGCACCCAAATGTAATGCACGTTTTAGGGATCAGGAAGCAATTTGATATTCAGCAATGAAGCAGCCAGAGTAGGTTCAAGAGGATCAAGTAACAGGTTATCATTACCTAGAGCAGGTGAACTTACATGTACTTAAGAGTTGTGTGAGCAGCAGCTAGTGGTTGAACAACAGAACACTGGCCTTGAATGCCCCTTTCCTCATCCATGCCCCTTTTCACTTCAATGCATGCGTCACTGAAAATACCTACAATTTCCATGTGACATACAAATGTGTTTTCAGTGTTCAACGTCACTGGTTCCATTATTGCTGCTCTTATCACGTCAGCCCTGACAAGTCTTTGATGATCCTCCGTTTAGCCCTGGTGGGACTTGTTACGGGCTTCAATAAACTATTTTTATAACAAGACTAGTCAATGCTACTTTCTCATTTAAAGGCGAGTGAAAAGAAAATCCATCTTCTATACAATAATTAACCACTCCTCTAGTTAACGAGGAAACGAAACGCCTGCTTGGCTGCATCCCAAATAGCATCCTGTTGCCATTCTGTTGTGAACTACAGTCCCTTTAATTTTTCAGACCCTTAGGATACTATGCAGGAATTAGGAGGGCATTTTGGAAGCAGTCTGTAACCACATTTTCAACAAACAAGCAAAGAGGAACAGGCCAACTTAGATAAAGGGAACAAATTAGAGAAATAAGTCTGTCAAAATCAAAGCCTTTTTACCAAAGTGGCACCCTTACATAAAAAAACTACATTAGCTTTCAAAAGTGCCAGATAGGATGCAGACAGCAGGTACTGACTGCATTTTAGGTTTGTAAGTGCATCTGTATCAATTAAAATGTGTAGAACAACAAGAGCCATTTACAGCTCTTCATTACAATCCTTATCATTTAAAACTGTGCAAATAACAAATCTATCAACAAAGTTATTTTGATAGGAGTGTCTTCTAAAATAATAACTGAAGAACATTCATTTTTTGGAAATGGCAACAGAAGTACCACATCCCGTTATAAATATTACAATACAAACCAAGCCTGAATGCAAGAGATTGCTGGCTGCTGTATATCCAGGATCCAGGCTTCTAGGTAAAAACATCTCACTGAATGAAACACAGGGCTGGAGCTACAGCACAGGCATCTAGCTCCTTTTTACAGACATGTAACCAGTAGCCTAGCAGTTAGAACTTTGGGTCAGTAACCCAAATATTGCAAGTTTATATCCCCAAGCTAATTAGTTGAAAAATGTTTTGTCCTGCAATTCGCTTTTGGCTAAGCCACACCCTAGAATGTGGATTGATCAATCACAGCGCAACCAAGAACGAGCTCCCACAGAGGTCCGACACTTTTTCACAGAGCTCCACTGACTTTAACACAGGCGTCTCATATTTTTGGTATCGGCAGGCTATTACCGTCGTAGTTTTATCAAAAATATGGTTAAACGTTGTGCCTGGGGCATTTGTAACACAGCCCCTTTTGCCTACTTTTATCGGACACTTATTTGCTGCTTTAAAAAAGTTTGATAAAATTTCAGCAGGAAGAGCTGTCACAGCATAAGCCATGTTGATACCAAACCAGAGCCCAGGTGAAGTTGTCGGACATAGCAACAGTAACTAAGGGGGGCGGGGCTTAGCCAAAGGTGAATTGTAAAAAGCACTTAACAGTAATTCCGCCTTCTGGGTTGCTGTTATTAATAGCAGATTCACTGTCGTGTTGGAAGGTGTGTTATGATAGCAGCGTTCTGCCCCCCCCCCACAAAAAACTCCACTAGACCTCTGAAGGTGTGCTGTGGTATCTGGAAACAAGACGTTTGCAGCAGATGCCATGATAATGAGCATATCAGTGTTACTCACGTCACCTCTCAGTGGTCATAATGCTATGGCTGATCGGTGCATACCATTGGCCCATTCACTCCCGTCCCTGTCTGTCCCACTCCCACTCACCCTGTCTCCAGGTCGGACCAATGGTTCCTGCTTGGTCCCCAGTTTGTGGAGGATATTATAGGCCACCTTTATACTCCGAGTCCACAGTTTTCCTGCAAATGTCAAACAGAGCAACTGGTTATCAATCTGCATCAAAAGTATAGAACAATGTTAAGACAACCCAATAAGGCAGCACATCGAGAAAAGCATTGGAAAAGATTTATATATATATATAAAACATAAAAAACATACAGTAGGCTAATTGAATAGGTCATGACTGAGAAGAAAATTGTAAAAAGAATAAAGAGATAAAAGAAAAAGGAAGTGACAATGTTTTAGCTTGTTTAAACTGAAAAACCTTGGAACGGCTGGTTGGATGGTACAGTAATAATGTATGATGTTCCGGGATATGAACTTGAACTCTTTGAACTAAACTTTATTTTTTAACAATCATTGAACAGTTCTTGGAAGTGACTGGAGCATTTAAGTATTCAGGCAAGTGAAAAATGTATTGAATAGTTGTTTTACAAAAATGCACAATGCTTCATTCCGTATTTGGCTGAGTGATGTGTTGTTGGTTGAATGATGGCAGTGTTGTGTCTGATTCAACATGACAGATGCAGATATTATGCATGATCCATCTCCTCTAATAGCATGTTGTTGTGTACTCCAAATGAGTCTTGATTTTCATCAGAATTAATCACTCGGGGCAGGAGGGAGAAGAAGGGGGGCGCTCAGGGATTGAACTTGAAGTGGAGAAATTCCAACAAAGAAATTGTGCTTCAACTTCTATCAGTGACAACCCAACATGCTAGGTTTGAAACCATCAGAGCACAGCATCACGTCATTCAAAATGTAGTGCAATGGGAAATTAAAAAAGATCTACAGCATGTAGACAGTATCTTAAAATGTAATCTACCTTCCCTCAAAAATAAATAATAGATAAAAGTTATTTCTTATTAAAATCATATTTAATCAATAATCCAGGCTGGTTTTAGATTAATTCATAGTACTGAGATTGCATATGTGAAGGTGGTAAAGGAACATGTGTGAAGGTGATAAAGGAACATGTGTGAAGGTGGTAAAGGAACATGTGTGAAGGTGGTAAAGGAACATGTGTGAAGGTGGTAAAGGAACATGTGTGAAGGTGGTAAAGGAACATGTGTGAAGGTGGTAAAGGAACATGTGTGAAGGTGGTAAAGGAACATGTGTGAAGGTGGTAAAGGAACATGTGTGAAGGTG
>JACXGM010011234.1:0-14881 GCA_016801145.1 Umbra pygmaea | reverse complement strand
TTAATTACAGCATGGAGTGTATTCATGTAATGTTTTACAAGGTTAAGGAACACATTTGAAGGGTTTTTGGACCATTCCTCTATGCGGATTTCAAGATCCTTCACATTCTTGGGTTTGTTATTATGAACTGCCCTCTTTAACACAGCCCACAGGTTATCCATAAGATTGAGGTCTGGCAACTGAGAAAAAATACAAAAAATGTATTTTGTTGTCACAGAACCATTTCTGTGTGGATCTTGAGGTATGTTTTGGCTCATTGTCTTGTTGGAAAGTCCACCTACAGCCAAGTCCCAGCCTTCCGGCAGAGGCAAGCAGATTTTCAGCCAAAATTATCTGATACTTGGAGTTAAAACAGCCCCAAAACAGCAAAGACCCACCACCACAATTCACTATGGGTATGAGGAGCCTCTCCTTGTATGCATCCCTGTTTCAATGCCAAACATGCCAACCAAAAAGTTCAATTTTGATCTCATCTGACCAGACCACCTTCCTCAGTCATAATTTAAATGATGGTTGGAAAACTTGAGGGGTGCTTCCCTCTTCTGGCAACGCCTCTAAAGAGGGGATGGTTGTGGAGGTGGTGTCTGCTGGTGCTTTTTGAAACCTGGTGACCCAAAGATGCCATCAAGGCCTGCAATTCTGTCACAGTGGGTCTTGGGGATTTTGTT
Source organism: Umbra pygmaea (assembly GCA_016801145.1). Classification (NCBI taxonomy): domain Eukaryota; kingdom Metazoa; phylum Chordata; class Actinopteri; order Esociformes; family Umbridae; genus Umbra; species Umbra pygmaea. The sequence continues at coordinate 14,213 of JACXGM010011234.1, read as the reverse complement.
GCTTCTCTCACCATCCTCCTCCCTTTTCTTCTTTAGGTTGGATGACAAAGGGATACTGCATGCTTATTACCTCATTTTTATATTGTAGTGGAACAGGAATTGACTTCAATTTGTGGAATTTAATTCCTGTTTTAACTTTGGTAGATTATTTAAAATAATCTTTAATGGTGCTATTGATTGTGAAACATTCATTTGGAGGACAATGAATTTTTTATTTAATCAATACATGATTTTGGTTGGTTCCATTGACACATTAATAGTGCAGCATTTCTCACATTGCTATAATTGTTTTGTTTACATTTTTTAAGTATTGTTTTAATTTAATTTTGGAGCCACTGTATTGAATCACTGATTTTAAAATGGAATTACAAAGGGCACTGAATACCTTTTTATTGGCCTACACCATGTTCTAATATTATCTGTGGAAAACAGGGAATGACGTACAATTCAGTGGACATCCTTTCTAATACATCTCTCTTAATGTTGGCCAATTCCATTGCTTGTTTTTTTTCCATAATTTCTCTCTGAAATGGTTCTATGTATCTCTAAGCATGTTACAGTCACAATAAATTAAACAATTTCATTAAGGGATCGTAACCTGTGCCCTAATCTTAATTTATTTAACATGTCTCTAAATTATGTACAGTAACATTATTTAATTTTTTGGGACACTTCAAGTCTTTGACCTCACAAGTCATTACGCAGCAAAGACAGTATTGGGAAGAAGGCAAGTAGAATGGAGGAACAGGAAGCACAAACAAAAAAGAGAAATAAAGGTAAACTTCACATAGGGAGTCAGATTAGGATTCAGTACTTCACACTGAGGACAGGGAGTCAGATTAGGATTCAGTACTTCACACAGAGGACAAGGAGTCAGATTAGGATTCAGTACTTCACACTGAGGACAGGGAGTCAGATTAGGATTCAGTACTTCACACTGAGGACAGGGAGTCAGATTAGGATTCAGTACTTTACACTGAGCACAGGGAGTCAGATTAAGATTCAGCACTTCACACTGAGGACAGGGAATCAGATTAGGATTCAGCACTTCACACTGAAGACACGGAGTCAGATTAGGATTCAGTACTTCACACTGAGCACAGGGAGTCAGATTAAGATTCAGCACTTCACACTGAGGACAGGGAGTCAGATTAGGATTCAGCACTTCACACTGAGGACAGGGAGTCAGATTAAGATTCAGCACTTCACACTGAGGACATGGGAATTGTTCACAAAGAGAAGAGGCCTGGTAGCTCACTTTTACCCCAACCAATCATCAGCCTCCTCCATCGCAGAGTGCAGAGCCTCATTGCAGGGCTCCTTGATGCAAGGGAAGGAAGGCTGCAGACATTTCACAGTCTAGTGAGCACTGTCCAATCAGACAGCACTCTACAGATCAATACATATACTGAATGTTGGTGCTCACTGTCTAGGGATTTAGAAGTCTCGCAAATTGCAGCCATTTCCCTATATATACATATTCTTACGTAGTTTAACAAATTTTGTTTGGTGTATTACTTTATAGCTGCTGCGTAAAATAATGCTTCTCTCTAGTAAATATAGGGTGCCATTTGGAACACTTTTTATTCTGTGGTGTGCTGAAGCGTCCACACGCCGAAACGTACTCTTATGAAGTGCACTACTCAACACCAGAGCCTATAGTGCTTTAGTTAATTGTAGTTTACTATGAAGCTATTAAGGTGCCATTTGGGACATGCCTATGTCATTTCACTCCACTCACCAGAGCAGTTCCAAATCCATAAAGGCACCCTACTGAGGCATATCTGTTCTCTTCAAAGCATTTCGCAACACTTGTCCAGAAACTAGATGTACTGTAGAGGTGGAATTGGAGAGGAGAATGACTTCAATAGAATATAGCAGAGGAAAAATACTATCTTATGAGTCTGGATTCAAAATGCAGACAATGTTGAGAAAATGCAAGGTAGTACTGCATGTGATCACTACTGGCATGGATTGACTGTTTCATATTTTGTATTCCAATCTATTTAAATCCCACTGATTGAGGGACATACTCCTAAACTAATCATCTTTAAAAAGTAGAAATAACTAACTGGTCACTCCAGTTAGCACACATACAGTGCTGCTTGAATCTGTGAAATTACAGCTTGCTTTAGTGTTCACCATGACAATGAAAGATTGGTTCACTTATTGTTGCACCTGCACTAATTACTCTCTGTTTTTCAACTATTTACATGATTTAATCTGAAACGAGTTTTGGAATTGGGCGCAGATGGCTCAGTGATTAGGGAGTCAGACTGGTAATCGGAAGGTTGCCGGTTCAATTCCAGACTGTGTCAAGTGTCGTTGTGTCCTTGGGCAAGGCACTTTATCCTACGTTGCTCCAGGGGAATGTCCCTGTACTTACTGTAATTCGCTCTTGATAAGCGTGTTGGCTAAATTAATCAAATGTAAATCCATTATGTCACATAAAAGACAGGTTATGCTTAAATAGGTGTGTCACGACGAACACACAGACTATTTGTAATTGCACACATGGTTCATATGCTTTCAAGCAGAACTGTACAGTACTTTTTTTAGACAATGGTAGTTTTATCCATTCAAAATCTTATTTCGCTACAGCTTAAGTATAAAGCTAAATGTAGCCTTAATCACCTCATGTCTAACCCTAACTCCTAAACCTAGGCTTAAAACTAACCCCGAAACCTAAACAAACAGAACAGACTACAAAATAAGTAATCACAATGTATGTAATGCAAAGACACACACACACGGACACACGCATGCACCACTGTTCACTGGGCTCATTCAGCTAACCAGGTAGAGAGCAAGACTGAGCATTCAAAAGGAAACACTCCATTGCAGCACGTGTGAACCCTGTGTCCCAAATGGCCCCTTATTCTCTTTATAGTACACTACTTTTAACCTGGGTACCGCAATGTATAGAGAATATAAAGAGGTGCCATTGACAATTCAACTATGGAATCAATCAGAGTTCTGAAGTGTCGCTTAGTGGGTCATTAACATATCCAGCAATAAGCTTCACTCATTCAATTCACAATGACTGTGTCACGATAGCATGGTGTGCTCACCTATAGCTATAGTTCAGAGCAATGTGAGAGCCTGCAATCAGTTTTTCAGCATTAACATCCTGGACCTCCTTGTTCATTTTATTATTTATTTTCAGGGTACAAACCACCCTGTTAGAAACCATATATCACAAGCATGACATGGATAAAAAAACATTATTTCTTGTAAATACATTGGGAAAAGGGTGACAATAGCAGCAATGCATCTTGGGGGTTGGTGTGTAGCCAATATACCATGATTAAGTGCTGTGTCCAGGGTGTGTTATGTGATGTCTAACAACAGCTCTTCACCATAGTCGATATACCACAGATTCTCGTGGTCCTTACCGTAAGTTAAAATGTACAGTGGTTTTCCATTGGTGTCCATAGTGGTAAGGCATGGGGCTTTGGGAGATATGGTGCCCCACCTCTGCAGGGCTGCCTCCAGCGACGAGGGCCAGTTAGTGACCACCCCTAACTGCTCTCCCCTCATGGCCAGCATCTGAGCCCCCTCTGCTTTTGGCTGGTTGGGGTCCGGCTGTTGGACTGGAGAAGCACAATGTGTTACATAATAACAACAAATACAGCCAGAGAACTACACCATTCTGTTTGCTTTTATAGAGTGTTAAAAGCAGTAATAATAAAGTAAACACCCTGAAGCAAATTCGATTCAAAGTCTGAATTAAAAGTCACGTACACCGGAAGGTCCAAAGTCTTCCCGCTTACAATTGATGTGATTCACTAGGCGTATATATATATAGATATTATATTACAAACACCAGTCAAATTCACGTGAAACGCAAAACACGGCACAACAAAGTAGCCTCTAGGCACCTTACTAGATTGCCAGACATGCTAAAAGAATGCAAAAAAATGCACTAAAGTTCATAGATTCTTAGCACTTGATGGAAATGTGTAAAACTTTCAATGAGAAACGGTCACTGCAGACCTGGCTTGCCACTATCGTTTTTGCATGACTGCCATGGCTCACTACAAACATCATTCATTCCTGTTTTATTTAAGTATTATATTGGCTCTATGCCAAATGTGTTAATGATGATCATGCCAACTAAATGCACGTATGATCCAAAAGGAGATCATTTGAATTGGTGGAGGATTCAATGACCAAAACATTTAAACTGTGGATCAAATCGATCTACATATACAAGCACATGCTTTGTTCATGCCTAGTAAATCCCAGCAACTGAAAGCGGGTTTTGAGCTTCCGGTGCAAAGACCTTTAAAATTTGAAGTGTTTTTGTTGAAAATGATCTTGTACCTTCCAAAAGCTCTTCAAAATCATCCACAAAGAACTCTCTTAAAGGAGGTCGTTTGGGTCTCTTCAACGTGTTGACTAGCTGCTGGATCTTGGCCGATACTCTGCCACCTACAGGAACACCTATATGGGTTGAAACACACACATCTCAATACACATTGACCCGTTGTACTTCATGTAAAGTATAGGTCTACTTGGCCTGGCCAGGCCATTGCTACTCATGTCACTTTAGGGAATTCGGAGAGAAAACCACCACACTTCAGTGGCCAATATGCAAAGTGTCCTCTCTCCAGCATACATTAGAGCCGCACATGTGGAACAAACTTGACTTTTATTCCAATGACGATCCTTTTTCCGTTTTGCTCCAATGATAGTTGGAGCCGTTGCACTGAGCTTGTCACAAAGACAGAGGGAAAAACACCCTTAATATAAAGCCTGACACACAAGTCTGTCCCTCAGACTTTAATCCTTTTCTGTAGTGAACAGCAGCATCATCAGAAGTTTACCAATGGGCTGGAAGCAGTGCAGATGAACAGCAGTTGAATGAGAAGGAAGTGCATGTGAAAGAGAAGTAAATGAGTACAAAGCAAACAACCTGTACCCCTAACCCTTTAAATGGGTAAAAATAGGCATCCCTGTACAGGGACAGTGTTTTATTTCCCTAAGGCAGTTTAACATCTCCACAAACATCTAAGTTGTTTCAAAATGTATTTTCATCTCCTGTCATCTCCTTGTCTCAGGTCCTGAACTTCAACGTTTTAGGTATTTTCAATGGGTCCTGAATTGAAATGTAGAGCCCTACCCATAAGAGGTTAACCCTATCCGTAAACCTACAAGGCCAGGAAGGCCGTATCCATATTTTATCATCTTTTCTGAGCCTCCCTGCATGCCGTAGCCTGGTAAGCTCCATCTGTAATGCTTGGCACTTGATCTATCGAGCAGACTGTGGACAACACAGCGCGTGCTGTGCGTTCTACAAGTCTATTCCTCAGCACTATTGATTGAAGCATCTGAAGAACAGATTCGTCTGTGCGGAGCCATGTGCCCCGGGAGAACAAATTAAAATAGCAGAGAGACTCCCTGACTCCCACATCGGAGTGCTCCATCATCTCACAGGAGCTCATTCAGAACAAACGTCAGAATCCATTTTGGGTCTGCGTTTTATGCGTCAGATGATGTCTATTCCAACCGCATCCCCTAAGGGTTTCGTTCACCTCGGATGTTGTCAAAGAAAGCATCCAAACGTGAGTCATTCAAGGTTATGCACTCAAAGAGCTCGATAATCGAGCATCGCATCTGTATGAAAAGGAGAGTGAGTGGAATTTCACGGCTCCTATTAAAGTCATTTCTGGCATCAGTCACAGATCTTACTGAAAAGTAAAGTAACACCAAATGTGCTGAATCAAAGTGAAAGAGCTTTCATTTACTGTATTGAATTATAACAAACATTATGTAAAACATAATGCTCTCAAGTTTGACTCACTTTGTAAAGCATTACACTCTTAAGTTCGACTCACTTTTCATAACAATTGTTTTCGAACACAAACTATCTTGACACCTTGACATAAACATTTCAAAACAAGATGCGAAGCGCATACCAACATAAAGAAAAAACAACAGTTACTGACGAGAAAGATAAGTGCCATGAAGATTAATGTAGGTCACGCAGTCACACACAGACACAAGGCAAAGACATAATACAGTAGAAAGAAACAGACAGATAAATACAGACCAAACTGACACACACAGACAGTTAAGTAACTAAGTTCTTTCCACCCACCGTCTCCGGTCTCCATGAGCTCGGCGTTGCCGTACTTGGGTGTGGCCCTGGATGCTGTGGTTGAGCCCTGGGGTCTCTCCAGCTGGATGGAGTCGCTGGTGTAGCCGGTGACATCTGGAGGGGTAGAGTGGTTCTCTGGACGTGAGGAGAGGCAGGGTGAGGAAAGCCTGGTCATGTTAGCCCCCCTAGTCAGCCCTCTGCAGGATACAGACTGCCACAGCCAAGCCATCAACACCAAAGACGGGCACAGGGCCCTGTCCCAAACAACACACTATCCCTCATATACTGCAATTACTTCCATAGTTCAACTGCTACAATTATCTAGTATGACAGTAGGGCTCACGTTGAAGGTAGCCCACTATATAGAGTGTGATGAAGGGAGAACAGAAAGGGAAGGTAAAGAGTAATAAATAAAGGCTGTGGAAGAACTACTGTCACGACCCCAACCCTTTTGAAGGATTTTCTTTGATATTGAAGGGAAAAAGTATTTTCTCTAAATTCTAGACCACCAGATGAACTCAATCTCCTTTTCCATACAGGATAGTGATCTAAAACAGGATCATATTCTGGGTTCTGATGAGGTAAGTACAGGTTACCAAGAATCACTGCCTGCATTTGATTCCTTTCAAAAAGACAAATAATACAAATAATATGTACAAACTCCATGATCGAACCCTTGTAGTCCAGTGTTGGAACAAGAGGATCCTCCTCTCCAATTTCCCCTGGCCAGAGCAGCAATCCCCAGCATGCATTAACATTACATACTTGTATCAAATCTTCTGCCTCCCCACAGCTCTTCTCCTGTGTGTCATCCATGGTTCACTGTGAGCCCATGTTTCCCTACATCCATTTTCTGTCTCTCTCACTCCGTGTATCGCTTTACAAATTCTTTCAAGTGCCAGATGTTTTTCAAAGTCTAATCGTGCATGCGTTTTTTCTCCTGATGTTCTGTCTGGACAGCGTCAAAAAGCTTCCAACATTTCTTTTCCTCTCTGTTAGATTTGGACTGATTGAAGTGGTTGTGCATGTAATATCATTCCAGACACAGTTAGGGATGAAGAAGTTAGAAGGAACCACTCAAGAATTTCAATGAGGCCCCACTGTCTTTTAACTCCTGATACTCCGGGTCAACCTGAGCAAGGCACTAGCTCCCCAGTTGAGTACAATACAAAGTTGATCAAACAGCTAGCTAGCTCACTATCCAGCTCGATTCTCAAACTTACTCTGGAAGTGAAGAAGTCACCTTGAATTATATTCACATCTTTAAGTTGGATTTTGACCTGAAACTGACTCCAGGATGTACTTTTAATGAATTCAACCTGTATCTCTATAATTTAAGTATAGCAAGGCTGCCTCAACTGTGACAGGATCAGCCTGAATTCCTGGGTGAATAACATTTATTGGGATACTGCGTTAATGGAATTTACCTTACATTGGATTTCACAGGAATTACATTGGACTTTATAGGACAGACTTTGTTATCCTCCACCCTGATAAGGACTCGTGGCCAGAAGTGCATTAGAGGAATATCTGTATAGACAAACTTAGTTCATTTCATTTCAGGACCAAAATTCATCATGTAAATTGAAACCTGCAGATTAAAAGCCTACTGATTAGCTTTTTCGCATCTACAGGTTTCTCAACATAAAAGGTATCATTTGTAGGGTGCATCCCAAACGGCATCTCGTTACCATAGGGCACTGTTTAGAAGTGGTGTGCTTTGAAGGGAACAGGATTCTATTTTGACAGCTGCTATAAGGCACATATTAACACATACTGTATGGGACTAGCACTGAGCTTCAGAGCCCACTGGGTTAAACTTGATTCAATGTCAAACCAAGGACAACATTACAGCAATATTTCCTCTGTTTCCTTCTCTCTGACTACGGTCATAATCAGTCGGCAGCTGTGTGTGCATTGGTGGAAGATTAAAAACGATAAGGAGACTAATTGTCATTCCTAATGCCCTCAGAACTGTGTGAGAACGATGACGAGAAACATGAGTAGGAATGTGACAATAGAGATAATTTTTCTCAGTGACAAAGGAGACCTGGCTGTGCTACCTCACTCTGAGTGGGAATAACACACCACTTGCTTCATACACAACCTATATACCATGATCTACACGTTTCAATGCTAGCGGTTTCAGGCGGCATTTCAGGGCTAACGATCTACATAAGATGAAAAAAAGAGAACGTAAGTGAAGAGACGGCAATTGGCCACTGGACAGGCTACAATATATGTTATTCAGAGACAACGTCTGCATCCAAAATGCCACTCAATATAGTGCACTGCTTATGACTAGGGTGCATGGGAACCATATTTGGGATGCACCCTATTCCAGGGTTGTTTGGCAGACCTTAGTTAAATTTATAAAGATGATGTGTGGTACAGCTGCCCAAACCTTCTAGATAATGAATGCCTCTTTAACAGCTCCACACATAGATGAATGATAATGAGCTATAGTCAAATCTAGTGACAGTTGAACCGCAGCATACTATGGCAAGGCGAGAGGGACAAACTGTACTGCAATGGAAGCCCTACTGGCCTTGTTCCAGACTGGCTACACTGCAGGCATGAAATTCAAAAAATTGGCAGATAACACATTTTGAAGGCAATGAAGTCTTCCATTAATGCAAACAAAGACTGCAAAATTCATCCAAAATGGGAACCCTTCCAGAAAGGTCTTAGACATCTAGGGTGTATCTATCTCCTTTGACCTGTGGGATTCATTAGATAAAAACAGAACTAATTCAATCTCCCTGTAGTGTTGTGTTTCCCAGAATAACAAATAAGTTGCACCAGTACAACCAGTTCTTCAACAATAATTCACATGGATATAAATCATCAAGCCGTTTCCTCCCTAAAAAGAACTACTCGCACTATTTGAGAAAACATATATTTTCAGATTTTTAAATACTTTGTCGGGCAATAAATTGGAGAAACATTCATTAGCTAAAAGAGCACTGCTGCCTTACTACTTTTACCTCATACTGTATTTTAGACCAACTATGCAAACCAGGCTGGTGCCAGGTCAGAATGAAGGCGTAACAACTACCCTGTATATACAACTGGATCCATAAAGAAGACAAAATCCAGGATTCAGGAGAGGCAACATGTCTAAGTGCAGACAGTGCATACATTTTACAGAGTGCACCACCTCCAAATAACTGGGGCAACCAACCATCTGCTTTGGGCCAGACATGAAAAGCGTTCCTGCTGTCTTTTATCTTCCCAAGCTAATAAATAGATGTTTTTCACACCATTAGATCAATAAATATTTTTTATTTTTTTTAGACCTTAAGGTTTTCCTGTGCAATTTGGGTAGATTTTTTTTATCAATCACTGCTCTCATTGAACGGTTAATCCACGCAGTCGATAAACCCAGTCCTCTTTATCTAAAGCTATCTTTGGGTTAGCTAGCCTCCCAGCTCGAACTACAGTTGTTTGAATAGCAGAGAAAGACAGCAGCTTGCCAACAAACACCATGCCTTGAACATCACAACGTAAACTAGGAGAGGGGTTTAACCAGGGCGGGACAGGGAGCAAAGGTGGGGTCTGAACAGGGCAAAGAGGGAGGGTGGTGTTTTGACCAGGGCAAATAGCGAGGGCGGGGTTTTGACGAGGGCAAAGAACGAGGGCGGGGTTTTGACCAGGGCAAAGAGCGAGGGCGGTGTTTTGACCAGGGCAAAGAATGAGGGCGGGGTTTTGACCAGGGCAAAGAACGAGGCGAGGTTTAGCTTTGACTGCTTGCCAGGACACTCCGGAATTTTACCATACTGACCCTGCTTCTCATTGCGGAGCGGCTGCCAGACGTGTTCTGGTCCAACTTGTCCAAAGTCACAGGACCGCCGGACGGCAGCACCAGAAACTGGGTTCCCATTCTCTACTGTGACTGGGGCCGGAGGGCCGGGGGAGTGTTTCCTAGACTTCCTCTTCAGAGAGAGGTGAGCAGTGGGCCCTGCATGTAGGAGGAAGAACACCTTCAACCCAGAATATGGCAACCACACAGGGCCAAACCAAGGCAACATTGGAGCCATAAGCAGGGAGACCCACTCTGCAGGGCCTCTCAACAACTGAGGCATCAGCGATGTGAACGCAGCGATGGTCAGCATGCTCAATGTCACCTTATCCCCTTCATAGAGCCCCTAAGTAGTGCACTAAATAGGGAATATGGTGTCATTTGGGAAGCGCAGGCATGAAAAAAAGCAACTTATTCACACGGGCAGGTGGAACCAGCCAGATTGGAGGATGTGAGGGAGGCAAGGTTGAAGGAAGAACGGAAAATGCTTTTCCTTCAGCCTGTTAAAAAGCCAGCGTGCCTCTGCGAACTCGCACGCACACACACAGCCAAGGCAGCTGGGTTGTTTTGGCCTCAAATGGGAGCGAAGGGGAAAACAGTCCTGCAGCCTTCACACACAAACACACAAACACACAAACACACAGATATCCTCTGAAATCCCCTCCTCAAAAACACCATGCTGTGTTTTGACAACAGAACGCTGCTTAACACCTCTTAACAAGCAAGGCAAGGATGTCAAGAGTTACTCCTAATGTGTTCAGTGAGAAATACAATACCCGATTAAACGGTTTCATGATAGTGCATCTTCTTTTCTTGACAAGTGTAGTGGCTATTAAAAATCTACCACAAAAGCTGCGGTGGTAATGTCAGTACTGAGCCATTACATGTCGCTTTCACTTCATTTATTGACACACATCTCATTTCCATCCCATGAGTCACCAGTCCTTTAAGTCATGCTTCCAAGTGTCATTAACATGTGCCGGTAATGGCAAACAACTTGCCCTAACAACAGTGGATAAACACGGTGCTTCAGGCACATGGTTTCTCTTCATTACGTCATCCTGGCAGAGGCCTGTGAGAGTTGTGTTTTCACTATTTTGTCTCAAACTGTGTCAGCAGCATGCAGAGCGACCAGCCACTGGAACAGCTTACACTGACAACGGTTCACAGCAGTATTCATGGTCAGATCCTTTCTATCTTCCTGCCAAGAGGATTTTCTAGTTGCTCAATTGATTGGCATGAATTATGTGACTTCAACAATGCAGTCAACTTAGCCTAAACTATAAGTAGCCAAATATTAACGACGTAAGGTCCGCTCCAAACAGTTAACTAGAAATCTCTCGTAATCTGAAAAATCTGTAATAATGTACATTAACAGTTAATTTTTTCTAAAATATATTCACCACTTGTATCACATGAGCTCATATGCTCACCGTCAGTTGTATATGTTAACTATTTACACTGTCAAATGATTCCAATGTTACCAATGTTGCAAATGTATATTAATGTTGGAAATAACTAATTTATAATGATTCACATACAACAGCAATGCAACATTTTTAGCAGCCAGTGTTCTAATGATGAAACCGTTAGGTCATAATAGCCCATAATTAATCATGTTTGTCTAGGGCTGGGCACGGAACGTCGATACTTTCATGGCACTGACCGAAATACTCAGATCCTATCGATCCTAGACAGCGATTGGCTGTCTAAGGCAACTTAGAACACGTCATGTGGAAGAGTCACCCCCACCACGTGGAGGATTTCTGAAGATACTCGCAGTCTTATACCGTTTATAACGTTACTTTGAACAGGCAGCATGTTTGTTTTTCCAATGTAACGTTAAGGTTACACATTTTAGAAATACCTGAGAGAGGAGTGAAATTTCATTACTTAAACCGAGCACAGGTTTACAACTGCTGTTGTCGCGCTCATTCTTTATTTCGATCGACAATTGAAACTCTATTTTCCTCATAACATTGAGTACTCTCTATGTATGTTAGCTTATGCTGCTAGTAGGTTGCTGTAGTTAGCTCTGTCTATTTACCCCTTCACATTAGCCTGTGCGCCTGTCCACCCTGATGTTAGAAATAGGAAGACCATACCAGAAAGTGTCAATCCCTTCACACTGGCAGCAAGAGGGAAAATGTCCTAGGAAAGATAAGATCAGTGCTACAGAGTAGTAGTGACAGGGGTTATTGTTGAAGGTTTGCTAACTTTTTCGACAGTGGAGGCCCCATGGTGGAGGTGAGCAAGCTATCGATATAAAGGGAGTTTATTTTTTAAAGGTAGTTTACCAATATAGCCTCTTTTAGCCTGGATAACATTTTTTACTGTTATTGTCAGTAAAAAGAATGAAACCATTATATTGTTATGTTTTGTGCTTTACTGATTCACACTTGAGGTGGAAAATAAAAGTTTTGGGTTTACTGTATTTTGTTGATGTTGAAATGATTTTAAAACATATGGTATCAAAAAACATATCGATAAGGAAATCAGTATCGAAACTGATGTATCGAAATTGGCACCAGATCAAAAGATTTTTGAACGATGCCCAGCCCTAATTTTGACTATAGTCTCTTATCAATTAAATGTCACCTTGGTGAATGAAAGTATCAATTTCTATCAAAAAGTAAATTCCTGGGTGTTTTAAAACCTTTGACAAATAGGATATGTTTTGTGAATTCTGTCCCCAAATGTGTTTACCACAAGCAAAAACACTACACCAAGTAGATATCTATAAATGTGTTAATGTATTATGTGTTTTTTTATTTGTATGTTTTATTATTTTCTTTATGTTATTTTATTAAAATTATTATTAAAAAGGTGGGGGGATTATTTTTTTAAATACATTTTTTTTGACAGGAGAAAGCAGAAACCAGGGAGACAGGTAGGGGGAGACAAGAGATGAAGGTTACAGAGTCATCCAAGCCGGGGTTCGAGCACCCTTCAAGGAAAATCCTGCTCTGGAGACTAGAGCTTAGATCGCTGCACCAGCTCCAGCATGTATTATGTGAATCTGATGTGTACATCTCTACACATGAAAAATAAAAGGCCTAACCATTTAGCTGTCCACCTACGTTAGTCCTGTAAAGGAGGCCTCTTTGTTCCATACTACCAATGTCCTGACTGATGTTCAATGTTGAGAAGAAAATAGATTTGTGGGGAGCATAAAAATAATGTAAATATCGTCCCACTGGAAGTGTTGTAGGCTTGCTATTGTTTTGGTGATTGCACCCCCCATGTCTTGGATGAGGGAGGGATGAGGGCGGCTGATGTGATGTTGACGTCCACAGAAATGCACATATTTGCCAAGCACAAGCAGGCACAAACAGGCGCGCACACACGCTAGGAGTGTTGTCAGAAAAACCCTATAATGCCGCTGAAGAAAACACACAGCCAGAGTGTTCCAGCGTGTTTCCTAGGCTTACCGAGGTGTGTCTGGCCCATGACGTCCGCTAGCCGGCTGGCCGCCCCGCTTCCACCGCTCTGGGTGGAGGACGACGAGGTGGTAGATGACGTAGTGGACCCGTGGATGGCCCGGCTAATCCAGTTCTCCATGTTTATGCTTCCTTGGCTGGAGGTGGGCGTGCCCTCGCCCTGCATGGAGCCCTCACCGTCTGAACCCGAAGATGTGTCTAGAAGGAAAAAAGCAAACGTGGAGAGTAGAGGGTTAGAGGTGGGCCTACAATGACACATGAACACACAGGAATGCAGGCACACCAGTGATAAGAAGATGCAATCAATTCAGCAAGTTATTTCGTTTAAAGATTTCTAAAAACAAAATTATGAAATGGCTTGAAAGTTTAAAAAAAATCTATTGAGATTTAAATTTACCACCTTAATGTACTGTGGTCAATTTCACTTTATGTCAACCCTGACACACATCACACAAGCAAACCTGTCCGAACTAAGTCCAGGCTGTCTGAGAAGAACCACAGAGTCACGGAACAGTCTCTATCCTGCTCACATCGCCTACTTTCCTCCTTCCAAACCCTGAACTCCTGCTGTTGGCTGCAGACAGGCCAATCAGAGAGCTGGCACACAGCAGGTTCTGATTAGGAACAACCAGGGTCACAGCCAGTCTGGAGCAACCCCTTCCTTCACACCCCCTCATGGCCCAAAGCACCTTCCATCACTGGACTGACTCAGTGCCACGCATCCAGATCAAACAAACACGGCTCTGCTTGTATCGCCACATGACACTCACGGATGTTCGCAGCGCGGCTATATGAGCTGGCTGAGTCTGTGTGTTTCTTTGTGTGTATCTAGTTTTGCATGTGTTTTGCATATTGTAACAGGTCTTGT
>JACXGM010011233.1:0-25280 GCA_016801145.1 Umbra pygmaea | reverse complement strand
TAGACATTCTAAATCATTTCTCAGAACATTCTCCGGTGGAGGATTAATGGGATAGTAATTCATGTAAGTTATCTGGTCGCGGTCTGCTCCTATGTTTCAGCGTGTATCACGCACACAGTTCAAGTAGCCTATTCCTTTGTCTGACTCGCGGGCAACGCTCTAGTTTCCCGGGTCTGTGATATTTCAGTCCGTAGCTGTTAACACACAGATAAATGATCATTATTAGGTCAGAGAGTTAGGTAGGAAATATCCAACCACGTCTATTCTATAAATCCTCTATAGGCATTTATTAAGCATTTCTCGGTTCTTAACCCAAACTATTGCAAAAGGGAAAAGGAAATATATCATTTATTAATGTATTAATTTATTGTGCATATTAATGGTATTCTTTTACTCCCGACTACAACAACGGGTAGACGTGGCTTTTAGGCAAAACAGCACCCGCCTGGAGCTCGATAGCACAGTCCCCTTTCCGGTGTGGTGGTAGCAGGTTTGCCTGCGATCTGGAGAAGGCCTGTAATAAATCATGGTATTCCACCGGCACAAGAGCAGAGACATTAGAACAGACAGCAGGACTCTCTATGGCGGTAGCCTGTATGTGTAATGGAAAACACCTCTGCCGACATGACGGGGACCAGTTCATTATCCTCCCCTCCCTCCATGCGATGAGCGGATCGTGGAGCTGGAGCCATGGCATGCCTAACACTATAGGATCGGTAGGTGAGGTCAGAACATATAACCTGATGTGTTCACGATGGCCCGTGTGCATCATTAATGCCAGAGGTTGTGTTCGATAGTACACCTTACCACACCCTAGGGGGCGACAGTCCACCGCCAGTACAGGAATGGAAACCTCCAGGCTCTCCACAGGTATGCTCCATCTCTTTACCAACTGGGCATCGATAAAACTCCCTGCGGCTCCAGAATCAATCAAGGCTGACAGGGAACGAATCTCAGGATAATCGGGGAAAGAGACAGACAAGGTTAACACAGCAGATGATGACTTATAACCAGCTGACCCCGCGCTTACCTTGGAAAGAGGTGGAGTCGTTCTCTTCAGCCGGCTTGGGGTCCCATGGGTAGATGGACACTGCGCCACTAGGTGCCCCTCTCCTCCACAATACAGGCATAAGCCCGCCCTCAGCCTTCGCGACCGCTCTTGTGGCGTCAAATGGGTACTGCCCATCTCCATGGGCTCCTCCTCCACTGCCCCCGGGGGGGACGACGTCCTCCAAGTAGGCTTCTTACGTGCCCTCAGCAACCTGTCCAAACAGATGGCCATATGAACCAGTTCATCTAGGGACGCCTCCTCATCCCGACAGGCCAACTTAATCCGGATATCCTCAGAGAGCCCCCTCCGAAACAGGGCAAGGAGGGCAGTCTCATTCCACCCGCTCGCGGAGGCCAGGGTCCGGAACTCAAGCGCGTAGTCCGCGGTGGAACGCACACCCTGTCTGATTTGGAGCAGCTGCTCCCCTCGCTCACGCCCCTCCTTGGGATGGTCGAAGACCTCACGGAAGAGACGTCTGAATAGCGCGTAATCCTCTGTCTCCTCACCACCCTGCTCCCACAGGGAGGTTGCCCACTCGAGGGCTTTACCGGTCTGAACCGAGATGACGGTGGCTATCTTGGTCCGATCCGACACCCGTGGTCCAGCTCGGTGGGAAAAATATAGGGAGAACTGGAGGAGAAACCCCCGACAGCGATCGGGGTTCCCATCATATCGTTCGGGCAAAGCTAAGTCCACTCCTCGACCCCCATCTGGAACCGGAGAGACCACAGGTTTAGGATCCCGAGGCGTAGGTGCTCCTCTCTGTGCTACGTCCATAGCACGGAGCCTCTCAAGGACCTCCTCCATCGCTGTGCCCAGACTGGTGAGTTGATGGTGGTGTTGCAGGAGCAGAAAACCGTGCTCCTCCAAAGAGCCGGTAGGCAAATCCCGGCCTGCTGCCTCCATGATGATGGTCGATTATTATGTCACGCTTACACACACAGGTCGGAGGCAATAGCAGGTGCAGACGTATATTTATTGATCCCAAACTCAAAGCGGTCAAACTTAAATAGCTCGTATTAACAAAGGAGCAATAATCGACAACCACACTCACAGCTCTCTGGTATATATACCCTGGTAATGAAGATTACATTCAGCTGCGGGAAACCAAACAGCTGCGCTGATCAACAGCATAGAGAAGGCTAGAGCGCTGTATAAGCATAACTGAGAGTACATAATAATCATGGACCAACAGAACAGAAGGACAGGACCAATGAGCCACAACACACTAGAACTCGGGTGACTTAGAACATCGTGGAAGAGAGGGCTTAGGGGTAATCCTGACAGGTATGGTCCGAACATGTTTGTTTTAGCCCGCTGCATTTTGTAGGATTCTGTTTTTCACACTAAGTTTACATTATTTTCATGCCAGAAAACTAGCCTGCTATGCCAGCCCATTAACTGGCCAAACATACCCCTAATTCTTTGCGTTTTGATGACGTTGCCACCCACTTGGTCACATGTCTTAGCAATCTCTATTCAATAAACCAAACACTTATTTTTTCCTGGTCAAATGGGGTACCACCACTGGGTGCTCCAAGTAGCACCAGTGGTACACGTACCACAAATTGAGAACCACCGATTTTGCCCAACAGTAGGTGTTTTATTGCTACAGTGGTTTTACTTATGAGTACTGTTCTAGCTCAGTTTTGATTTTGGAGACTTTTACATTGAACATTAACATAGCTAGATAGCTAGTTAGCCTGTGAAGTTGAGAAACCTTTGCATGACAACCCATTTGTGATGAAACGACAAATCAAAACTACAGAACTGTAACGTGATTTAGATAGTCAGTACAGGCCATTAAAATCTATGGTACAGGCTACCTGAGTGTGTTGATGTCCTGATGAGAGGTCTTATCCTCACTGGAGCATCATAGCCCAGCCACTTCTCTGGGAAACGGTGATCTTCAGTCGCTTCTTGTCAACAAAGTGATATGAACACACATAGGGTTGTTTTGGTGGTTTCTTTAAGTTGAGTGCTTTGAGCCAAAGCACCTCGTCGTCTTAGGTGGTGTGTGCAGATCGTAAAGCGCCTCACAACTGCACTCGCTTCGTAAATATGGTCGGTAATCAAAACACTGCTGCTGTAGGAACAGTTTTCGTTTCTGCCAATTATTGTGACATCCTCTCACTGAACATAAAATTCCTGATTTAAGGAAAACCATTTCCCAAAAAGTTTTGTTATGTTGTCACAATATAGAGTTAATCAAAAATGATAATGCGGGGAGCTGAGAATTAATGACCGAAAGCTGTAACCGGAAGTATTACACAAAATCTCTTACAACCTCCGCCCAGATTTCCACTGAAAATAAGGTGAATACAGTGGACCTTCCGTTCCCCCTCCAGCGCCCCCTCCCCTTTGCCCGTCTTGTACAGCTTATGTGTGCACCACACTTTTTCAGCAAGCAGGGGCGCCTGCAGCTGGAGCGGGCGCCAATTCCCCACACAGTGAAATTATAGATAATAGAAAACCATTTTGCATCGCAGAGGATATTTTTTAAAGTGCTTGTGCCAACCCCACGTGACATAAAAAAATGCCGCCCCGGGCGGCTGCCCGGTTCGACCGTGCCAAAAACCGCTACTGCTCGAGTGATCTTGAAATTATAGACATAAATTTCAAAGTTTTAAATAGTTTGAGTGATTGAGCTCCGTGTTCGTGTGGAAGATGTCATAAGCTTATGAAGATATGCTTGCTATGTGTTTTCTGGTCTATCAATCCGAGTAATCGCGAATCTGTTTGGTGTGTTACCCAGCACAATTCAGAGGAGATCTCTAAATCGTGCTTTGTGACACACCAAACAGATCCGCGATTTCTTAGGTTGATAGACCAGACAACACAAAGGTAGCGAGCATATATCACTTGCAAATTTCATAGGCAGACGTCCCGCACCTGTGCTTGAAGGTTCTATGACATCTTCCACACAAAAACAGTGCTCAATCGGTCTCAAACTAATTAAACTTTAAATCACTTATCCGCCCGAGTTTTTCAATATCGTCTTCTATACGGGTGCTGTTGATTTGATTTGAATCTGTGAGATAACCACGCCCCATTAATTTGAATATAACAAATGGATATTATGAAATGTGCCATTATGAAATAAGAGTGCTTTGAAATAAATAAATGTGGAATTATGAAATAAAAGTCCCCTGAAATAAAAGGTTTCCTTTGAAAAACACCATGATGAAATAAAAAACAATTTATATATTTTATTGGACTGCGTTTATATATTTATATTTAAATATTTATTGTGTCATTTATTTATTTCAGGACTTATTTCATAGCCATATTTATTTAATTAATATTGACAAAAATGGCTTTCCATAGATATACACAACATTCCAAATTATTATGCATATTATATTTTACACAGATTTTCCTAAATAGTCGATGCAAATGACAGTCAGTATAAATTTCAAGTCACCAACCGTTAAGAGTATAAGTCACATTTCATTGAACAAACCACACATCGAAAACAGTATTTATTAAAAAAATTAAACACTCGAAATGCATAAAACATTTTATAGGTTGTCAATAACTGAAAATGACCATTTGTTAAATTTGCAGCATTAGGATGTCATAGTTACTGAAATCAAAAGCTATTTCAATCAAACATATCTTAACAGGCCAAGTTACATGTTAACATAGGTCCCCTTCTTTGATATCACCTTCACAATTTTTGCATCCTTTGAACTCTGACATTGAGGATGTCAGAATAGCCCCCCAGAGCTGATGTTTTGATTCAAACTGCCTTCCACCTTCATATCTTTTGCTTTAGGATGCTCCAAAGGTTCTCAATAGGGTTGAGGTCAGGGGAGGATGGAGGCCACACCATGAGTTTCTCTCCTTTTATGCCCATAGCAGCCAATGACGCAGAGGTATTCTTTGCAACATGAGATGGTGCATTGTCATGCATGAAGATGATTTTGCTACGGAAGACACGGTTCTTCTTTTTGTACCATGGAAGAAATTGATCAGTCAGAAACCCTATATACTTTGCAGAGGTCATTTTCACACCTTCAGGGACCCTAATAAAGGCCTACCAGCTCTCTCCCGATGATTCCAGCTTAAAACATGACTCTGCCACCTCCTTGCTGACGTCGCAGACAAATTGGGTCATGGTAGCCATCCACCAACCATCCATTACTCCATCCATCTGGAACATCCAGGGTTGCACTGTAATCATCAGTAAACAAGACTGTTTGAAAATTTGTCTTCATGTATTTCTGGGCCCAATGCAACCATTTCTGTTTGTGAGCATTGGTTAGCAGTGGCCAAATAGTAGGTTTATGCACAACTGCAAGCCTCTGGAGGATCCTACACCTTGCGGTTCACAGGAATTTAGAGACACCAGCAGCTTCAAATAACTGTTTGCTGCTTTGTAATGGCATTTTAGCAGCTGCTCTCTTAATCTGATGAATTTGTCTGGCAATAACCTTCCTCATTATACCTTTATCTGCACAAACCCTTCTGTGCTCTGAATCAGCAACAAATTTCTTCACAGTACGATGATCACGCTTAATTTTTGTGAAATATCTAATGTTTTCATACCTTGTGTAAGGGATTGCACTATTGGAAGTTTTCCACTGCAGAGATCCTTTTTCTTTCCCATATTTCTTGAAACCTGTGACCTGCTTAATAATGTGGAACATCCTTCTTAAATGTACAATATGTACTGTAGTTTTTGGCCGCTAGGAGTCTCTCTATCAAAACAATAACAAAAGATGTATTTGGATGATTCAGGAAGTAGCGTGGGATCATGGAATTTGTTGTCGTCTTCATGTCAACCAGCCTATCTAGCGTCTCCGGCAGAAAAAATTTTCACTGACGAGGTAATTTATTGTTAAATATATTATAGCTTTATTCATGTTATGTTTGGCAGTTCCTTGGAACATAGAGCAACTACAGGAGTCAGGTTATATGACGCCATTGACGGGCGACAAAACAAAAAGTCATTTTTTTCGAATTACATTATACATTTCTCTGGGTTTTAAAGTTGGTGGAAACATTTAGGATAATGTAAGGACACAATGGAGGACCAAGTCTGCCAAAATAAGAAATAAATAAATAAATGAATATGTGTCAATAAAAATATTTATACATAAAAATATCCATAAAAATATACAAATATAAAATTATACATTTATTAATCAATATTATTTCCCTATTTATTTATTTCTGTGATCATTTATTTCTGTATTTATTTATTTTTATATTCATTTATTTCCATATTCTTTTATTTCTGTATTTATTTATTTCCGTATATATTTATTTCCGTATTTCTACATCCCAATTCACATTATTGATGTGCAGCAGAGAAGTCTGCAGCAACTGTGTGTTGCAATAATGTCACTATGGGTCAAAAATTCAGGAATGTCTCCAGCACCTTGACAAATCTATGCTACAAAGAATCAAGAAAGTTCTGAAGGCTAAAGGGGGTCCAATACGGTACTAGCAAGAGGTACGTAATTAAGTGGACATTTTTGAAGATTGTAGGAAATATACATAGATCAGCCATAAAATTATGACCATTAACGATGAAATGAATAACACTGATAATCTTGTTATCATGGCACCTGTCTGTGGGTGGGACATATTAGGCAGCAAGTTAACATTTTGCCCTCAAAGTTGATAGATTAGAAACAGGAAAATGAGCAAATGTAAGGATTTGAGCAACTTTGACAAGGGCCAAATTGTGATGGCTAGATGACTGGGTCAGAGCATCTCCAAAACGGCAGCTCTTGTGGGGTGTTCCCGGTATGCAGTGGTCAGGACGGTACTCATCAAAAGTGGTCCAAGGAACGTAGAAGCAGTGAAACAATTTGATGCACGTGGGGAACGAAGACTGGCCTGTGTGGTCCGGTCCAACAGACAAGCTACTGTAGCTCAAATTGCTGAATGAGTTAATGCTGGATCCGATAGAAAGGTGTCAGAATACACAGTGCCTTAGAGTTTGTTGCTTATGGGGCTGCATAGCCACAGACCAGTCAGGGTGCCCATGCTGACCCCGGTCCAATGCCTACAGTGGGCATGTAAGCATCAGAACTGGACCACAGAGCAATCGAAAACAGTGGCCTGGTCTGATGACTCACATTTTCATTTACAGCGGTGGATGGCTGGGTGCGTGTGTGTGTGTAACTTACCTGGGGAAAACCGGCACCACGTAAGCTGGCTGAGGCAGTGTGATGCTTTGATCTGCTGGAAAACCTTGGGTCCTTCCATTCGTGGATGTTACTTTGACAGGTACCAACTACCTATGCATTGTTGCAGACCATGTACACTACGTATACACATTGGAAACGGTATTCTCTGCCCTGCCACAAAGCAAACATTTTCAGGGATGTTTTGAGGCACACAACAACAACGTCAAGGTGTTGTCTAGGCCAGACTTTAGTCCAATCGAGCATCTGTAGAATTAGCTTGACAAACAAATCCGAGCCAAGGAGGCCCCACCTCGCAACTTACAAGACTTAAAGGATCTGTTACTAATAACTTGGTGCCAGATACCACAGTACACACCTTCAGAGGTCTAGTGGAGTTCATGCTTCAAAGGGACAGGGCTGTTTTTACAGCAATAGGGGGACCATATTGTTATGGCTGATCAGTGTATTTTGGTACCAGCACGTGTCGTAAGGGTTAGGGTTAGGAGATGGGAATGGTCCAGTTAATCATTTTTTACTATGCCCACATTGAGCCTGGACTGCACACTGCAGTTGGAAGGAACTTTTCTTAAAAAGAAGTTACATTTGTTTGTCGCCATTGCGTGGATTCTGGGATGGATGCATTGTTACTTGATATCTTATTCTATTTAAAACCTGACTCTGAGAAACGCACATGAATTCCAATGTACCTGTACTGAAACGTACCTGTGCAAATGGCAATAAAACTTAAAAAAAACAAAAAAAACAATTGACTTCAATGGAAAAGAATCACTTACGTGACCAAGTAAAGCCTGATTTCCTGAAAAAGGTAAATTCCTCCATGAGAATCTATACACTCCAGTCTATTTTGTTGTACCCAAGTAAAGGAACACTGTGAAACATCAGAACATGAGGATGAAAATTAATGAAGCCCACACTTTGCTTAGAAATGATCGCACGCATTGATTTGTGCGTAAACACGCTTGATAAATGAGCCCCCAGGTCTTATTTTGGATTCTTTGTGTGCCCTGTGCAATGACTCTACCAAATATAATTGAGCAACTCTATATTGAATGCATTTCTATGTATGTTGAATTGTACAACTGAAGATGCTATTTGTAGAATTTCGAACCACAAAAACTGACTTTTCACCATAGAGGTTTCACCATAGAGTTAAAAAACCTTGGTTGTCACTACACTTTCCAATGGGGTTTGCAACAAAAAAGTTATTTTTTATCTTCAAATCTAGAAACAATAAATAATTGCAAATGTTCTTCACACTAAATGTAATTAATAAATCATTAAAGTTTCTTCTGTTTGTGTTTGATTTCCATTGTGTTCATTCAAATGTTAACTTGCAGAATAATCCAAAGCATTATTAGAAATATGAAAACTTTTAATAAAGCAAAACTATATCAGTATACAATTTAAAACATTGACTGTAACAAAGCATCTGTATTTTATTAAACGTTTGTGAAGAACGAATTATCTTGTATAGGCTAATCTGACTCAACTGAGTGACAACCAACCCCGAAATCAGTGACAACTAGCCCCATCAGAACTCTATCGACTACCGTACATGCCTTGAACTAGCCCCATCAGAACTCTATCGACTACCGTACATGCCTTGAACTAGCCCCATCAGAACTCTATCGACTACCGTACATGCCTTGAACTAGCCCCATCAGAACTCTATCGACTACCGTACATGCCTTGAACTAGCCTCCAAATAATATGCTGAAATTATAGCTATTCCATTTATTGCATCTTTAAATATAATCCAATGGTTGATCTGATCTACTTAGCTTAAAGGTAATGACACATGGAGAAAAAACTAAACAGAAAACTCTTAGTATGCCGACAGTAAATGTATACAAAAACAAGACAGGTTGTATTAAAGATCATTTTTATTAATCAGCAAAATCACATGCATCTCCATTGTGACCTTGTGTGACTTCATGTTTTGGATTGTCTGTTGTGGTCCCTTCCTGGTCCAAATTCCCCAAAACAGAATTCTCTGTCAAGTCCATTTGCACATATTGACCCATACTGAAAATGGGTGTCAGAGTAACCATGGACTTGCAAATTTCTTTAAAGTGCTAAAAACATGGTGCAATGCAGCAAACAATTTGCTTATCCTATGGCTAAGACTGACAGGCAAGCCAAAATGAAGAAAGAAATGAATACATTTTAATAGTGGCACCATTCAAACCATGCAAGATAAATTGTTAAACAGTACACATTCTAAATGTAGATACACTGCAGGTCAATAATCATACTGGAACCATGTATGAGCCAGTTAAGTGTTATTTCATATGCATTAAGGCTCTTATCCTTAAACTGCCACGTAAACACAGTCTTATTCTATATAAAAAAATATATTTAACATCAAAACCTATTAAATTATATGGTGAGGTTGTAGCTTTTGGGGTGAGGTATTGGTTAGGTCCTGTGTTGCTCCTGAAGTTTCAAGACAGAGAGAAGGGATCTATCTCTGGCTGTGCACATGGATGGCAGTGGAACGGCCTCCATCTTGCGCTCGATTGTGTTGTAGCGGCACTTCCTCAGGTGGTCGGACATGCTGGAGAGTTCGGCAAACCGCCACTCACTAACCGAGCTAAAGGCAGTGCTGAATCTCCACACCTGCCCAAACAGCACAGGTAAAAATGCATTAGCATCCCCAGAGTTCAACCAAGTCAAATTTAACAGAGAAATCTGAGTGTAGATTTGCAAAAAAGCTTAATAAAAACATTGGTAGTTAGATTTTAACCCAAACAATTATACAATTATTCAGAGAAAATGTGTGTATAGTGCTTTCATTTGAACAATAATATGCTCTAAAATCCACACTGGAAAAATTACATTATCGGTTGAAAATTACATTATCGGTTGAACGGACTCCATAGGAGGAAATGTCATGAAGCTGTAATTCCAATGAAAAGCATGATAACTTAGCCACTTATCTCATGGCAATATCTATTCAAATAATAACAAGGGGTTTCATTAAATACATCATTTTTAATATCTTAGCTGACGTAAACTCTCGTGAAACTTTGTAACACCGGCAACAACTACCCAAGCGAGACCTCATGTGACTTTTGTATTATTTCATATGAGGCTCCTTTTTCAACTACAAGGTCAATATTGTTTTTCACTGACGACAAAACAAAGAATTATTTGTGCATTTACATGGAACTAAGCTTTAGGAGCGTTCCATGTTTACTCTCCTACGTTACGTTGCATTTGTAGATTGACACTTTTTGACTGGCAAAATAGGAGCCACCAGAAACACAAACTGCTAAGGTGAGTTGTACAAAACCTTTTTTTAGTAAATACTGTGTACACAAATAATAATCTCAATGCTCGAATTCATGTACAACCCCTTTGTGACACTTCGAGCAAAGTTTCATGTTGTGTCGAGCCTTCTTAGCGTTTTAAAAATAGCGATATTGATGCTACCATATTTGTGCCCCGTTCACTCCCATTCAAAAGGCAATTTGACTGAAACCAAAAATACGAAAAATCTTAAGTTGAGTTTCCGCCCTAATTATGCTTATAAACGAAAGTTTGACTTGGGTATATTAAAAAAAGCCCTTAGGTTACATTTTGGCGGGAGTTATGCTTTAAAGATTGTTGTAAATAACATCTACCAAAATGAAACCAGTAATGAAATACCACTTATTTAATTTCATCTTAAGGAACTATACTGAGCCATTACATCACTTCCTGGTCTACTAGGGTATAAAAATTTGGTAACATGTATGGAGTATCCCTTTTTCATCCAACATCATGAAGACAACAAAAGAACTGGCAGTTCAAAAGAGACAGACATAGACCTTCATAAATCTGGTAATGGCTAAAAGAAGATCCACAAATGATTGAATATACCACTGAGCACTGTCAGGGCAATTATTAAAAAATTCTTATATTATAAAGATATGGAACAGATGAAAACTTCACTGATAGAGAACGTAAATGCATTTTGCCCCCCAGGATAGGGAGGATGGTGGTGAGACAAGCAATAGCATCCCCAAGAATCACTGTGAAAGAATTGCAGGCCTTGGTGGAGTTTTGGGGTCACCAGGTTTCATAAAGCACCATCAGATGCCATCTCCACAACTAAGGCAGAGAATTGCAAGGGACCTCAGGATACAATTTTATCACAATACTTTAATTTGTGCCGATACTTCTTTTCTTAATTAAACATGCTAAACAGTTAAACTGAATACAATAAAATGCCAAGAACATTAATACCACAGTTTTCAGAATAGCATTCCAACATCACTAACCAGATCAATTACTGTTTTTGGTGGAGATCATATTTGACATGGCAAATCATTTTCTAGTAGGTGCTTTAGAGTAATAGAACATGACATGCATGCTGCTGATTCTGTGTAATTGAATCATTAATCCAAAATGTTTAAAATAATAGCAGTGTGGAGTTCAAGCAGTGATTAATTCTTTGAAAGAACAGATGTCAAACAGGTGGCCCTTATTCAAGGATGAAGGCAGCAAATGGTGTACATGCTGGGTATAGTGCATTTCTCTCTGAAAATCTGAGTAAAATGGTTAGTTTCAGACATTGTTCAGAACAGTGTACACTGAATAAAAAGTTAAATTATAGGCTGCTCAGCTAAAATGATGTTGAATGCTTTAAAAAGGCAACAAAAATACTTTTTTTTCATAAAGACTTGGAAAAAATGGAAAACCATTCAAATGGATATAAGAATAGCCAAAATGGCAAAGACTGAGCCAATGATCAGCTCCAAGGTGATCAAAGAAGATCTGAAGTTACCTGTGTGTACTGTAACAATTAGAAGACACCTATGTGAAGCCAAGTTATCGGCAAGAAGCCCCCGCAATGTCCCTTTGTTGAAAAAACAACATGTGCTGAAGAGGTTACAATTTGCCAAAGAACACATTGACTGGCCTAAAGAGAAATGGTGCAACATCTTGTTTACTGATGAAAGCAAGATTGTTCTCATTAGGTCTAAAGGCAGCAGACAGTTTGTCAGATGACCCCCTAACACTGAATTCAAGCCACAGTACACTGTGAAGACAGTGAAGCACAGTGGCGCAAGCATCATGACATTGAGATGTTTCTCATACTATGGTGTCTGGCATATGTATCGCATACCAGGGATGATGTATCAGTCTGAATACACCAAAATACTTCAAGATGTCATGTTGCCTTATGCCGAAAAGGAAATGCCCTTGAGAGGGGTGTTCCAACTAGAGAATGACCCCAAACACACCAATAAGCGAGCAACATCTTGGTTCCAGCCCAACAAGATTAATGTTGTGGATTGTCAAGCCCAATCCCTAAACCTTAATTCAAAAGAAAACTTGTGGGGTAACATTAAAATGCTGTTTCTGCTGCAAAACCAAGAAATGCAGAGGAACTGTGGAATGTAGTCCAATTGTCCTGGGCATAATGTTGAACAACATTTGTTTTCAGGTCATTTGAGAGTTGTTGAGAGGCCCCCATGTTGCCAATCTTAAGAGAACAGTCAAAGAGAAAAACAACTTGCAATTGGCCACTTGTAATACCTTTTCCCATGATTGGATGCACCTGTATATGAAGTTCAAGGTTTAATGAGCTCACCAAACCAATTGTGTTCCAATTAATCAGTGCTAGGTAGTTACAGATATTCAAAAACAAAATTACATGGGTGCCTAAATTCATTCACCTGTCTAATTTCATTTTGATGCATATTGCACATTTTCTGTTAATCCAATGAACCTCATTTCACTACCAAAACAGTGCTCTATCCTTCAGTTCTTTGATAGATCAAAATGAAATTTGTGATCCAAACACCCAATATGTATAAATGAAAATCATGGAATTTGTTAGGGGTGCCAAAACATTTGCATACAATTGTAGCTGTCGTTTTCAAAAAAACACCACAACAACGTTAAATATGTAAATCATAGTACAGTTTGGATACTTTTTTTCCCCTAAGCAGACGTTAAGAGTAGTGATTATTTTGCTTGTCTGCCATTCCAGAGAACACACAATACATCTCTGCAATACATCCCTGAAACCAGGGAACATTTTGTAAACATTTTGGAACAAATTTCCAAAGTATATTTTCAAATTCTAAAGTGCCATCACACAACTATAAAACTAACATTTGTCAAAATGCCAGTATGGCATCTAGATAAACAACATCCATCAGTCACTCCAATTTGTTTTACCAGCCAATATTTATGATAGATTTCTCAAAAAATGTACAATTGTGCTAATAAATTGTGAAATTTCAGCATTGATATTTACAATGTGACTGTTCATGCAAAAAGTCTGACTGTCATGTAATGACAGTGATCATATGAAGCAATAAGTACCACAGTTGTTTGGCTCCTTTGTAAACCATACTGATAACAGAAATCATCAAAATGGCCCTGATCAAAAGTTTACATACCCTTGAATGTTTGGTCTTGTTACATACACTAGTAAGACACACAGGTTAAAATGGCAATTCATGTTATTTTCCCACACCTGTGGCATTTTAAATAGCAATTAGTGTGTGTAGAAAGAGACAATGGGCTTGGTAGCTCTCACGTGGATGCACTGAGCAGGCTAGATACTGAGCCATGGGAAGCATAAAAGACCTGTGTAATAAGGTACTGGAACTGCATACATTTGGAATTGGATATAAGAAGATATCCAAATCATTGCAACAAGTCAGTACTCGTCAATAACTTATTAGTCGTTTCAAAAAGCACAATATGACAATACTTGAACAAAAATGAGCTGCATGGTCAAGTTGCCAGAAAGAAGCCTTTACTGCGCCAGTGCAAGAAGAAATCACGGTTACAATATTGAATACAACACCTTGTCATGCATCACAGCTTTTGACACACTGTAATTTGGAGTGATGAAATAGAGCTTTATGGTCACAACCATAGCTATGTTTGGAGAGGGGTCAACAAGGCCTATAGTAAAAAGAATACCATCCCCACTGTGAAGCATGGTGGTGGCTCAGTGATGTTTTGGGAGTGTGAGCTCTAAAGGCACAAGGAACCTTGTGAACATTGATGGCAAGATGAATGCAGCTTGTGGCATGCTGAGGAAATGCAGAGGAAAATGCTGGCAGACAATTTGCATTCTTCTGCACAAAAGCTACGCATGGGACACTTTGACATTCCAGCACAACGATGACCCTAAACACAAGGCAAAGTTGACCCTTTAGTGGTTACAGCAGAAAAAGGTGAAGTTTCTGGAGTGGCCATTACAGTCTCATGACCTTAATATCATCAAGCCAGTCTGGAAGGGGATCTCAAATGTGCAGTTCATGAAAGATGACCAAAGACTATGCATGACCTGGAGGCAGTTTGCCAAGACAAATGGGCAGCTATACCACCTGCAATAATTTAGGGCCTCAGAAAGCTATCACAAATGACTGCATGCTGTCATTGATGGTAAAGGGGGCAATACACCATATTGAGAACTGAGGGTATGCAGACTATTGAAAACGGGTCAATTCATTATTTATCGTTTGTTTAGTTTTTACTAAAAGTGTGTAGTTTCTCTGTTATTATGTATGCCTGTTAAGCGCTTTGAGAAAGCAACTTTTAAAGGCGCTATATAAAATACATGTATTATTATTAATACATGTATTATTATTAGGGCCCAAGCCAAAGGCGAAGGCCCTATTGTTTTTCAAAGGATTCTTATTATTCTTCTCCTAACTTTTGGGCACTTTTGGGGCCCTTAACGTGCTCGAAAACTCTTGAAAATTTGCACACGGGTCAGAACCCGCGGCCATCAGAGCCGAGCTGAAGCTGGTACCCGGGCGAGGCAGGGGGGCTCTACAGTGCCCCCTGGAACAGGGATTCAAACACTTGTCCATATATCAAACATGCTTGCATGTAATAATATGAAACGTGGTACACTTATAGATCTCATCGGGCCTAACAACTTTTGTGCTCTAAGTTTTACGTCAGCCCAACAGGAAGCCAGTTATTATGAGTCGTTTATGGGTCATTTATGGGTCGTTGTAAACGTCTCCTCTGGAAATTTAAAGTACTTCTCCTAGGGAATTCATCCATTTGCCCCCAAAGTCGGTGTGCATGAAGACGAGACATTGAGGATGGTAAATTGTAAATTGATTTTTGATATCTCGAACGGTTTGGCCTTGACGAGGAAACAGATTCATGGCATACATTATAACGTCTGCATACATTAACCGATCTTGATGAAACGTCAGAAGTGTGTTTGTGGTAAGAGGACGATAAAATGGATGTAACTATTGCGAGTCAAAGTTATAGCGCCACCAACTGGCAGCAGGAAGTGTGTCACTTTCTAAATGCTTTTGGGAAAAGTGGGGTGTTTAGTTTTACCTACAGTAACGACACTCAGTACATACATTTGTCTCATCAAGCCGGACAACTTTGTAATTTACAGTTATTAGCTCCGACCAACAGGAAGTCAGATATTTTGGTGAAAGTCAGGGCTGGTGTCTGTGTTTATTTGTGTGGCTCCCTGTAAACTGTCCCAAAATCATACATAGGGTTATACTGCCCTCTTGTGTCCAAATTTAGACTACTAGAGTAGGCGAGAGGAAGTAATCGGCTCTTTTACCTCCAGGGCAGGACATCGTAATATCAATTCAATACACTTCTATTTTTTCATACCTTTTTCATCGTAGTTTCTTAATCGTCAAGACAAATATCATAAAATGCCTTGGATTACCATTGGATTATTTTAAACTATACTTGTAAGAACATAATGAATGTGCAGTGTTGTTACCGGTTGCTACGACAACACAAACAAACTTTTGCAAGTGCGCATGTCCATTTACATTTACGGTCCTCTCGGAAAATAAAGTGCGAGTTGTCAATCACTGTGTGTGTTGCTTTTAAGGTAACATTATTTTGTCGGCTATAATACATCAGGAGCATGATGAATTATAGCCGATAACATAATACATGCTTCCCAATACTATAGCGTTATACATTTCTGTACATGACAAAATGAAAGCGCAAGTTAATATCACAGTCATCATAAATGTCATTTTAATGCAGCCGCATCTCGTTCATCCAATGATTTGTTCCAAATGTCATCTTCAATTCTCCAAGTTGTACGTACAACCACCTGATGGTAAAGCGAACATCAAATGTGTTTAGCATAAGAGAATTTTAACATCAAATTATGGACAACGTTTTATTCTTTTATATTTCCAAAGCCAGAATTTCAAGGATGCTACGTCATCGAAGTCCGTCGAAGGACTGTTCCAATGTAAAGGATCCTCCGAATTTCAAACAAGGACTGAGTCCTTCATTTTGAGAATTTTCCATAGAGAGTAAAGGATGCATATGTGTATCCTTCTCGCTCCGAAATCACCCACAATTGTGCGCAAAGCGGACGTTAGTGGAGTCGGAGCGATTAAGAGGCACTATGCTTTCAAATATAAGTATCTTTAGTGTTTAACGTTACTGTACATTTGTTAAAACAGTAGTACATATAATTAAAGATTAACGTTTAAATACCTGTACAAATTGCTGCTGTCTACTGTTGAATTGCAGCGCCTAAGGCTGACATTTTCACTGATGCAATGACGTGTTCTCTGAATGCTAAGGACCCTCGCCTAGCTTCTGAAGGACCTTAATAAATTATATTGTAGTCGTTTGAGTTCAAATTAGTTTCTTTAAGGAATTTTTATGCCTGATTTAGGCTACATTTGTGATGTAAAGTCTACAATTGTATTCAATACTTGTATTCAAAAAGTATAAATAAATGTATTAAAAATGTTTAAAAAAACAATTAAATGAGATTGAAATCACATAGTGGCCTCTGGTTTATTGTATTACACAGACAATATTTATTTTACATTTGTAATATATAAAAAGTGTTTGTTACTAATTTTAGGCAATGAGACAGGAAATAACCCAGCACATGAGTAAGAATTAACCCAGCAAGAGGGTAATTTCACCCACTGGTTGGGTCAAACGAATGACCCAGAAATATGGGTTAAATGGTAAAACCCAGCACTTGGGTCAAACCAACCCAGCGCGTGTTCTGTCCAATAGTGACCCAGCAGTGGGGTTAAGGTTGGGTTATTTTTTAACCACGCAGTTTTTAGAGTGTGCTATTACAACAGATTCATACATCAGATTGTCTAATTCTAAAAACATTATCAGTTATCAATTTGTGGGAATTTGTAATAATATCACATCGGATAGTAGGCTTATATGTTATATATTGTTCATCCAAAGCATCACTTAAATATTTTATATTTGTGTTTATTTAAATTAAACATTTATGTTCTGGTCTATTATTTTCTCTTACTGTTATATGATGCAATGACATTACAAGGTTAAACTATTCCTGTTTTTCATTGCACGTTTTTCAATGTAAACCAATATTTCTGTTTATATATAGCCTATTTAAACCTTTAAAAAAATTGGGCACAACCTAAATAAAGGCTATAAAACGTGTTTGAGGACAACAAAGCAAATCAAAAAAGTTGGAGAACCACTGATGGCACGTTTTGGATTTGTGGTCAGCGCAGAAAACAGCGCACAATTCTTGAATGGTTTGAAAGTTTAATTGAAATGCTTACAATGGAATGAATGAGGAATCAACATTTTTATTTCAAAACAAATAATCCTAAACCTGACATCAAGAAAGGTGAGGAACAACGAATTTCACACACATGGAAAAAGGCTCTTTATTTGAATGAGTGAATGTGGCGCTTAAAAGGTAATTAAAGGAACCGGGGTTGCGGTGCCAGCGGCTTAAAGGCACCGGGGTTGCGGTGCCACCCGGCTCGGGCCCGCAATCGCTGTTCGCAGCTATATTTTTCTTTGTTGCCATGTTTTGTTTTATGCTTGTGCCATTCTATTACACCTATAGTTGAATGTGAATCCCCTTACAAATAAAAATATTTATTGATTGTTTTGCCTGCTGACTCATGTTTTCCTTAAAATTGGAACATCAATTACCGATTCTCCAGGGGTATGCAAACTTTTTACCACAACTGTATACTCCCTGCTAGAAATAACAGGGTATACTGCTCAATTTCCTTTAACTTTTCCTTTAAAGTGAAACTGACAGCATTTGAACAACAAACTCACTGGCCACTTATTATATACACCTTGCTAGTACCTGGTTGAACTCCCTTTTACATTCAGTGTCTTAAAGTTTGGTACATTTTGACATTACTGCAACACACAGTTGCTGCTGATTTGTCAGCTGCATATCCATGATGTGAATCTCCAACTCCACTACTTCTGAAATATGCTTGATTACACACCATTACACCACAACCACCAGCCTGAACTGTTGACACAAGGCAGGATGGATCCATGCTTTCACAGTGTTTATGCCAAATGATGACCCTACCATATGAATATCCCAGCAGAACTCAAGACTCCTCAGACAAGGCAATGTTTTTCCAATCCAATTTTGGTGGCCATGTGCAAATTGTAGCCTCAGTTTCCTGTTCTTAGCTGACAGGAGTCCAACCCGCTGTGGTCTGTTGCTTCAAGGTTGCTTCATGGTTCGATGTCTTGTGCTTTCAGAGATGCTCTTATGCATACCTTGGTTTTACCAAGTGGTTATTTGAGTTACTTTCTATCAGCTCGAATCAGTCCCGCCATTGTCCTCTTAACTCTACCAACAACAAGCCATTTTTGCCCAGAGCACTGTTGCTCACTACATATGTCTTCTTTTTCAGACCATTCTCTGTAAACCCTAAAGATGGTTGTGCAGGAAAATCCTGTTAAATCAGCACTTCCTAAAATAATCAAACCAGCCCATCTGGCAACAACAACCATGCCTCGTTCAAAGTCAGGCACATAACCTTTCTTCTGCATTCTGATGCCCGGTTGGAACTTGTGTACCCATCTTCTAATACTAGCTACTTCCAGAAGGAAAACACATCATGTCAAATCTCACATCATATCAAATTGGGATCTTGAAAATGACAATGAGTTCACTGTACTCAAACGGCCTTCACAGTCACGTGACCAGATCTCAACCCAAACAAGCACTTGCGCTACAAAGTTTAAGTTACTGGCGCAAAAACATGATTTGGTCACACAAATTATTTGCTGCACGGGAATATATTAATTACCTATTTCCCATAATGAATGAAGCTGTAATTCCAAGCTATCATTTAAACCCATAGACCATATATATTACTAGACATAGCATCCGGTACGGCAAAGTGATGCAAATGCGGAAGTGCTACTAGAGCCGCCAAACACTGATGCCATCTGGCATTTGAGTTTGTAATTAAAATAAATCTGTGGTTTTGAAAGCTACATCCTCCTCCTTTCTTGACTCTTCCTAACTGTGTATTTTATGTATTTCCGTTGTCCAATTTAAAAAATCTCAGAAAGCTTTTTATAGATGATTTCTATGTTTTTTACCCCTAATTCCAACTAAAACCGCCAAAATCAGACTCCTCCAAATGTTGGTACCCAGCCAATTATCTGGTACCCAGGCACTAAGCACTGAATAAATGTTGTCAATGTCTGAATGGCCAATAACCTCAGACAAAAGAGCTTTAGCCCTGGTTGTGAATTAACTAATGTGTATCCTGTCCTAAAATAATGTTTACTTTAGTCTTTGCAATATAATCTAATAACTAAAGTGATCGGCTATCATGTGTTTTGGAATTGTCACCAACTACAAAACGCTGCTTCTTATAATTCAAAATTTCGCCTAGGCTATATTCATGTTGTAGCAAAATAAGTTATTCAATAATATTTGTATTATAAGTAGGCTATTTATTATTTACTATGCTACCATAATCCTAAAGTTTTAAAATCACAATTGGCCAAATGTCATAGAATTACATGAGTAAACACGCATTTCAGAAAAATTACACTGACAAAATAAGTAATGAAATACAATTTGGGATTGAATTTACAAGTAAATATAATAAACTGTTACATTTTATAATCAGAGAAAGTGAGAATCAGTAGCCCGGCAAAACTCAGAACACATCTTCCTTTTATAAGAATGACTTCAATGCCGTTCTTTGTTATTTTCTCAAAAAAAAGATTCACTCCAAGTCTACCAGAGTCGCGGCCAAAGCTGATTCGAAAGACCGCTGTTCGCCAGCAGCAGCAGCCGCAGCCATTTCTTTGTTTTCCCGTAATTACGTTAAGCCGGCCCACCGACTCTATACGCGTTGTGATTGGCCTGACCACAATTAGTTTTTTTCCTCCAGCTCGCAAGTCAACGGAGAGTTGTTAGACTGACCCTAGCTGCAAATTATATTTGCTGCTGCTAGGGTGTGTCTAGATTTCCAGGCTAGAGAATCAGATGAATCCATTTGAAATCTGCCTGAGAAATGCAGTTTCTGCAATATGAATGTACAATACTATTCAGGTGAGCAAGAAAATATTGTTCTTCACCAGCTCAGACATAGTATGGCACTATAGGCTACATAAACTTAGATTTTTTGTGTATGTTATAATTATTTAGGTTGTTTGTGATTTTCTATTGGATTACACAATGCTGCTGACTAGAAAAAATAGACTTGAAACAGAAAGGATGTTTCTTAAAATGAACCTCATTTTTATTTTATTTTTCAATTCACTGTACTGTTATGAAGTACATTCAACAACAACAACAAATTTCGCAAAAAAAACGATATTTGCGTTTTTACGTGTATCGGCCGATAGGTGGCTGCTGTGTTTACTGAGTTTCCCAGCATTATGTACAGACAGGCGTCTGCACAGGCAGCTTGGTGTTGCTGGAGATGCTGCAGTTCACGTGAAGACCATGCACTGCCCTTCTACCTCACCTGTTTTACAATTTAATAAATATTGTTTTTTAAGTTCAATAAAATTTTTGTTTTTTTAAATTGAGACTTGTAACATTTGTTGTAATCATCATTGTGTCATTTTTATGATGTAAATTGAGGGAGCAAAAGCAGTATCGGCTCAAGCAAATTGGCAGCCCTTATCGGTCATCGGCTAAGGCTGACGAAAGAAAATCGAGATTGCCACAAAAAAATCCATATTGGTCGATACCTAGTATAGAAGGAATAACACAAATAAACACTGTGTGAGATGCAATCGTTTCCTTCAAACCGTTCACAAACTTTACTTGAATGTCAATGTAATTAGAAACATTCCTGTGTGGAGGTTTCATTTGCGCAATGGAAGCAATATAGCCTGCCACGATCATTTCGTACAACACCGAGGACAGAGGGGGTGAGGGGGTGGAGGCGCTGGGTGGTGCTAGGCATGCATGCATGCGCAGACTTCCACGCACGCACCAGAGGCTAAATCAATTGAAAATATTAAATGTACAATATGTAGCTTTTGGTCGCCAGGGGGCTCTCAATCAAAACAATAGCAAAAGATGTACTTGGATGACGTCGGGAAGTAGCATGGGATCATGGGTTTTGTTATTGTCGTCAATGACAACCTTCTAATCTAGCGTCTCCGGCAGAATAAAATTTACTGACAAAGTAATGTATTGTTAAAAATATTATAACTTTATTCACGTTATGTTTGGCGGTTCCCTGGAACTTAGAGCAACTTGCGCAGTCAAAGGTTACAGTGCCTTGCGAAAGTATTCGGCCCCCTTGAACTTTGACCTTTTGCCACATTTCAGGCTTGAAACAAAGATATGAAACTGTAATTTTTTGTGAACAATCAACAACAAGTGGGACACAATCATGAAGTGGAACGAAATTTATTGGATATTTCAAACTTTTTTAACCAAATAAAAAACTGAAAAATTGGGCGTGCAAAGTAACTTAATACTTTGTAGCGCCACCTTTTGCTGCGATTACAGCTGTAAGTCGCTTGGGGTATGTCTATCAGTTTTGCACATCGAGAGACTGAAATTTTTGCCCATTCCTCCTTGCAAAACAGCTCGAGCTCAGTGAGGTTGGATGGAGAGCAGTTTTCAGTTGTTTCCCGAGATTCTCGATTGGATTCAGGCCTGGACTTTGACTTGGCCATTCTAACACCTGGATTCATTCACAAATATAGATCATTATTCACAAAAGTGATATGTTAGTATACAATTTGAATAGGTCCTCTAAATAGATTGAGAAAGAATAACATATGCCTATGCAGGGACTCCAACTTACGACATGGACCTATACTAGGGCTGGGCGATAAAAGGATAACGATATCCATCTCATGATAGACACGTAATCAATATCAATAAAAAATGTGTTCAATAAAACGTTCGATAATTTCCTTTTCTTCGTCGGAAGAAACCAGACTTTGCGAAGCAATTTTGGTTGCATTAACAAAGGCACTCGCTCTCTGGTAACATAGCAACGTAGCGAGTGACACGCTAACAGTCTATCATTTAGTCAGACCAGCGTCCTCTGCAAATTATGCAAAACCGTGTCCCCACCAAGACTGGTAATACCACAAACTTGTTTTCCCCACCTTCTCAGCTCACAGGTTTCTCTGTTTATATTTAACACTTTGCACTATTTTATTACACTTTATTAAGCATTTCTTATGTACTCTAATTGTGCACCTTAGTGTAACAGAGAATTGTCAAGTGTTCATTGTGATATTAGACTTATGTTTACATTTTAATTAGTTCAGCGTTTTCCATGGTTGTGTTGACATTTCTGCCTTCATAACTGAGGGGATTATAATCAGTGGAAGGTTAAATTAAAAATAAAAATGTTTAAATGTATAATTTTTTTCCTTCTGCTTATTCTAAATAGGTCAGAAAACAGATAAATAATTATCGATATTGACCGTTTATCGATATAGACTTTAATCAAAGTTGATCTGGTCACAAATCCTGTTGAAATAAAATTATTACAATCAGTAATAAATGTACTGTATTCATCACAAATTTATGATGGGCCCATTACTACAGTAGTTTATGAAAGCAGTAACGAACAGTGTATGATTAATAGATGTACCCATTACTACTTTTAGATGAAAAATAAGAACAATAGTGATCTGTAATAAAAATAAAAGCAGTTACAAACAGTGTATGAATAATATACTGTAACACCATAAATATACATTGGTGGCGCACTGGACTCGAACCCTGTCCGCCCAGTTAACAGACCTTAGTCGTTTCCACTACACCATCAAGAATGTATGAACTCAACATGTTTTCGATGGAGTTGAGTTTAACTGTTTAGACTGTAGGATTTCGTAAATTAAATGGTATTTTAAATATACAGTAGGCAGTTTACATGAAACAATGATATTGTAGGTCAATAGTTTAATAACTAAAGCACTACAAATAATACATGTAACTTCAGAACGTATTTGTTTTAATGATAAAATAATCTGTAGTGTACAATGTGTTTAGGGAAATGATTTGGATGAATGCGCACCCTAAAGCCACTTTTTCCTTTTAAAAACTGCCACCAAAATTTTATTCACTCAGCCGAATTGCGCCTTGTTATACAGCTCCACATCTTTTTCGCCACTTTATTGTGTGACATCTGTATTTCAGGCTATTTGTTTACGTTTCCTGGCAGAAGCACCATAGAACCATAATGCAGATCCAGAAACATATTTGCTCTGAATATGTTAGTTGGAAATATATTTTTTTAAAACACTTAAAGCTTTGATTGACCAGGAGTTATCTAAGGAGGCAGAACGAAAAATTTAGCAAGAAGAAATATAGCCTACCGGTAATCGATCTACTGGGATGTGCAGGAAATAAAAATAAAGAAACAATTTCTCTAATCTCTAATTAGCAAACACAAAGAAGTTTAATAAAAAATCTGTTTTGAGACCTTTTTATTTAGGCTTATAAAAACACAATGGGGTGATGCTTTGAATCGCTGGATGCAGTGATGGCTTGGCTGGAAGCTGCGAAGGGGAATGAGGTTTTTAATGAGGATGATTCGTATGCTAATGATACTGATGGTTGTCAGCAGTTGGAGGTTATAGGTAGTTTGAAGGCCTGGCGGTTCTAGTGTTATCTGAATTCCAGCTGGGGGCGAAACGTGTGGTTGCAAAAGACGTTGGTTTCTGTAAAAGTCTATGAGCATAAGACCCACGACACACTTGCTTTATTACCTCAGTAAACATTTTCATAATGAGTTTATGGTCCCAATTGCAAGTTAAGTATTTTGCAATCGAGAGTGATGTTTTTTTTTAAATTATAACCTTATTGATTTTAATATCAGTGATAAAGCAGGGGGTGTTTTAGGGTGTGGCTATGGCGTTCGGATGTATGACAAGACACTCAAAGGAATCGACAGTTATGGTAACGTTACAGTTTGTTTTACATTTTGTTTAATAATGTAATAATGTTTTTCGTTAGCCAACGTTAACATCCCAATTTATATCAGTAAGCTATCTCGATTACTCCTTTCTCTCACCTAAAATCATCACATCCGCAACCAAGATTCATGTGCCCCTAACCGCACATTTGATGACTCAAATAAGTCCAGTAATATATACGGTCTATGTTGAAACCCATGTTTTTGTGTGTTTATACATTTATTTAGATTTACTGCAACAGAAAAGGAAATACACTTACTAGTGCAAAACGTGTTTTTTACAGATTTCAAAGTACCATAGTTGCTAAATCCAGGGTTGCAAACTCTCACGCATCTGGCGTGACACTCACGCTTTCAGCATCAAAAGCCGCTTTCCGACCAAGTAGTTACAGGAACGTAGTTATAGGAACAGTCCACTTCTAAACAGTTCTACTAACTACTCCCCAAAAACAGGTTTTGCTATTTGCATTTGCACTGGTGAAGTGGCCATAGGAACTGGTAGGAGGGATAAGGGAGTGACGCAAGCACCACAATAGGCTTTTATAGCGTTGTCACTAGACTCTAGTGTAGCGCCACATACAAACATTAAACTGTGAAATGTTGTAACACTGGGTGTATGATTGGAGATAGGTGTGTAAATCATCTAATGCGGATGATCTGGTTGTTTTCAGCCCAAGTAGTGCTGGGTTCCTTCTGCGGCTTGCTGTTTGTTTGTTCAGATTACGATGCTGAAAACGAAATCCAATACGATTTTATAAAAATAATGTTGTGTTGATAATGTCCTAATAACGGAGTTCGAACCGCGGCGTTTAAAAACTAGGCTGGAGACGAAGGCTCCAGCATAATATGTAGTATTATACGCAACAGACAAACGAAGCGACCGGCGTAATTTAT
>JACXGM010011232.1:0-25121 GCA_016801145.1 Umbra pygmaea | reverse complement strand
TATACTGGTGTTGGTTAGGGCCTTGTGCTGTCCCTTTAGAAGACCTCCATTATACTGGTGCTGGTTAGGGCCTTGTGCTGTCCCTTTAGAAGACCTTTACTATTTACTGTAGAAATCTCAAATGTCAATGATTTGCCAATGCAAGAGAATACCGGCACCTTTTCTTTCCCCACTTCAAGCACTGCTTGGGGCGCAGCTGAAATTACGTCCGATGTGCCGAAGCCCTCAAAACCTGTAGCTGCAAGCAACAAAGACACTCATTGTTTCAGCGGCGGTCGGTGGATCTTAATTGGGGAGGGTGGGCTCATGTTACGCTCGGGACCGGAGCAAATGGAACGGTGCACAACACACCAAACCCATTATGCGATACTGTGTGATACCGTTCCGTTTCCTCCAGTTCGGACAGTACTATGAGCCAGCGCCCCCAAATTAAGATCAACGGACCGCCGCTGCATTGTTTGGTTTAGACCACAAACGCCTCATGTCCTATTCCAGGCAAGTTCATCAAGCTCCAGTTCCTTAACATTTCTTGATAATTTCCCAAATATTCAGGAGTTTAGCTATGTTAGTTAAGCATTTCCTGATATGTGAATGTTAACAAAATGTTGTCTCAAAATGCTCAGCTCCATTGTCTACTGTACATGCATAACTTTACAAATCTACTTTAAAATTTCCTCATGGAAAAACAGTTCTTCAATAAACTCCACGTCTTCTTGACAATCAAGAAACAATCTTTTTCAAAGAGATGTGGCACCTTTGGTTATGTAGTGAAATTTCAATTATGTCACATTTCTTAAATAGAAATGTTGCACACATCTGACTACTGTATCTTTGTCACCATCTACTGAACAAAACGGGATGTTCAAACTGAATTCCAGTGTAAAACCCTTTATATTCACTAGGGGGCAACAT
The DNA here is from genome assembly GCA_016801145.1 of Umbra pygmaea. Taxonomy (NCBI): domain Eukaryota; kingdom Metazoa; phylum Chordata; class Actinopteri; order Esociformes; family Umbridae; genus Umbra; species Umbra pygmaea. The sequence goes on along the minus strand of JACXGM010011232.1, from coordinate 24,209 downwards.
ACCAAAAAGACAGCATAATATTGTTGCAACATAAAAACACAAAACAACTTGAGAACTGGTGCATCTGATTTTCTGGAGGGGTACTTTTCTTTCATCAAATATATTAATAATTAAGTGATATTCAGAGTGAGAATGTTACACCAGCATGCAGCCTATGCAAAAAAATCACAGTGAGCAAAAGGTGGATTTTAGTGCTTTAAAAGATGTCTTTCAAAATATTTTTGGAATTAGAGATCATTACATTTGTCTTATGTTTTCCACATTCAACTCCAAGCAATTATCAACATGGAAAATAGATAATAGTCCTGGCAGAAATTTATTATTTATTTGTTTATCTGAATTGAGAATAAATAATGACAAGATCATTTCCCTTCATGCACATACTCTGTTTTCTATCTGGATGTTTAATGAAGCGTAACCTCAGTCTGTGTGTGATGTCAACCAGTGGTGTATTGAGGGGGTATACACAGGTGTAAGCCGTATTCACTTATCTTCTATAAAAACATGCATATATACAATCTTTCCAGTAGTGTGTAGATGTATGCTCTAATCTACACACTATTTGTAATCTATGTGTTAAAATCAACAGCATATAAAATATATAATATATATACAGATATAATATATAATATATACAGAGAAGAGACTTAGGATCAAATGCTTCTCAGTACTATAATTCATCATCTACACAGGTATGTCTATCAGTTACATTATTGAGTAGTCTTATGGCTTGGGGGTAGAAACTGTCCTTCAGAATGTCAGTGTATTTTTTTGATAGGTACCTCTTACCATGTGGCATCAAACTGAACAGTTTGTGGTTTGTGTCATTGGGGAGTGTTTGATGATATATTGAGCCTTCCTCCAGCACCGTGTAACATTAAAGTATACATAACTGATATCGGCTATTGGAGAAGCGAAGACACTTCCACCAGCTTACTAGAAAACTCAATCACTTGTTTCTTTACCAGGACACAAAGAGTTTAGAATTAACTTTTATTGAAAATGGAAAAACTCTTGATTGAATGCCATATCTTTAGAAATATGTGTACTAATTGCAATGCAAATTGCTAATTGCAATGCAAAAATCCAGAAAACAAAACTGTTTTTAAACTCCCGGCATTGTCTAGAGGTGTTAAGTACTACATGTGCGTTTCTGTGCATGTGAAGAAAACTCATAGGGCACTGCCATGGTTGTGGAGAGCATTCAAGTGGTATCTTAGACCTCTGCCACTTGTAAAGTGTTTGCCACACAGTTTACAATGATAAGGTTTTTCTCCAGTGTGAACCCGTTGGTGAACCTTCAGATTGCTCTGGATGCTGAAGCCTCGTCCACACACATCGCAGGTGAAAGGTCTCTCCCCTGTGTGAACCAGTTTATGTCTAGTCAGATGGTGAACATCTTTGAAGCATTTCCCACACTGTAGGCAACTAAATGGTTTCTCTTCCAAGTGAGTGGGCTGGTGCTTATCCAGGTCTTCCTTAGAGTTGAAACCTTTACCACAGTCCTTACAGCGGTAAGATTTCTCCCCTGTGTGGAACATCATATGACTGGCAAGATATTGCTTTGTGGGGAAGCCTTTACCACAGTCTCTGCACTGAAACGGCTTCTCCCCAGTGTGAAGCCTCATGTGCACATTCATATACCCCTTATATGGGTAACATTTACCACATATTTTGCATTTGAAAGGTTTCTCACCTGTGTGTGTACGCATGTGAAGTTTCAGATTGTGATTGTATGGGAAAGGCATGCCACATATATGGCAAGTGTGTTTGGAGGTGGGTTGCTGTCGAGGACGCCTCCCTTTGGCGGTGGTCTCCTGTTCAGTTGTTTCAGGATGGAATGGTGGCTGAGCTATAGTCTGTCTGTTTGATTCTGTGACCATTTGCCAGCGACTAGTAGCTTTCTCTTCAGTGTGAGTTTGCAAGTGGACTGTCAGCTTTTCTTTGGAGTCCAACATTTCTTCACAAACACCATAATGATTTTCTAGAGACTGCGCAATATGTGTTTTTTGCTGGTGGTTAACTAAAAAATACATACTGACAAATGTCCGGTCACACAGCCTGCAGCAAAAAGGCCCTGCATCTTCAAGATGAGAAATTTGTTTCTTTTTCCATTTCCTGTCCAATACCTTTGGCTTTGACCCTGATGGCAGAGGAAGCCCACAGCTGTACCCTTCATGGTCACTGGTGTTGTTTACACTGTTTTCTCTACAAGCTGCAGGACTGCTTGGTTCCGAATCTATGTAGTGAATGTAATCTTCTCCATCTTTAGGCTCTGGTTTAATCGCTCCAGTTATGTTACTGAATAGTGAACCTCCATCTCTACCCTCAGCAGACGAGCTTACTGGCAGTGAGGACAGAGATGGACAGTCACTCACCACACAAACCTTTAGAAAGTCTTTGTTAACAGTCTTCAGTTCTTCAAAAGGATCTTCCTCCACACTGCTCCCACAGAACTCATCTAGTTCAACCTTAATCTGTGTGGGCTCTGGATCCTCCTGCCCCACACCGGGGCTCAACTCCTGCTCCCCGTGCTGCTGCGGCTCAGGAGTAAACCCATCTTTAGGGAGCGGGAGGGGAAGGTTTTGCAGGTCTTGGTTAAAACAGAAACAGGGAAATAGAAATAAGTAACGCTATGTTAAACAGGTGTTTGGAATCTAACATGATGATGGATTCGGTGTACAAGTGTAGCCAGTAAGCTAGGTAGGTTGCAATAGACACGTTTCTCTCTATGGTACGACATTTAAGTAGCTAGAACAAGGTACAGTAGATTGTAAGTTAAAGCTACCTAGATACTGTATGTACAGTAGTTCTCCAATTCGGAGCTGATTAATTGATGTAAATGCAATTGTGAAACACATAACTAGCTATTTATCCGGTATAGCGGTGTCTACACACCTGGTTTGTTTAACTGGACGTAAGGTTTGAAATCCAGTAGCCGTCGTAACCGTTCGTTCTCCTCTTTGCACCGGCAGATTTCCTCCTGATAGTCAGTTATTGTTCTCTCTACTGCCGAGGTTATATCTACCGCCGCTGCATTTAACCACTGAGAAAGAAAGGCATTGAAGAACGCCAGTTTCGACATATTGGAAGTTCTGAACGTTAATGAAGGTTGTAAGAGCTAGATAAGTTCTTAATTGATCCTGTTGTCGAGTGCAGTCAATTCTAAACACGATTCCATTCAATTTGAATATCTGTTTGGCCGTCGATTATACTTTCTTCTACATGGGATGTTGTGTAGCCCATGGTGCACCACCGCCACCAACTGGTCTGGGGTGGTAAAAGGGAGTTGATGGAGTTGATGTCCGCCTGAAACTGAAAGGTCATACTTTGTGTTACAGTGAAGTGCTTTATAGTTTTGGAATCAGAAGACTCTTGGTTACAAGATGAATAACTAAAATCCAACATTTTGAGATTGTTCATGCATGTTATAGGTTCCCCCCACACAAAAAATAGGAATGTTTAATATTTAGGTAATTATTGTACAAAAAAAACACATGTACATTGTTATACTTTATTTGAATACCGTTATTTGTTTGTTTGTTTGTTGAATTTTCCGCATAAAATAAATGATATTTTCTAACTAAACCGGTGCGGTTATGATGGAACGTCACATTCTGCTGTATCACGTGGGTTATCCGTGTGTTTTGCATCCATGGTGTTTTGTTGGGGAGCCTATCACGTGATTGCATGCCTACGTCGTATCTTTGTGGCTGCCTGACGCTGTTCAGCCATTTTGAGCAGATCGTTCAACGAGTTGGTAGCTATTACTGAACAACACCAGGGCGAGGACTTCAAGTAACTGAACAAAAGCCGTTTTGCAGAAAAAAATCGTTCAGTATGGGTCCGCCAGGAGACAAACCACGTATTTTGTCGTCTGAAAGAACGGAGGATTTCAGTTGGTTTGTCAACTTATCTTGACATGGCATGTCATTGGTGGCTGTGACGACTGAAGAAAAGCACGACGAACCAGCGCAGAGAGAGCGAGCTAACATCTAGCTTAGCAACGTCAGCGCGCGAGACAAGAGTTCCACCACGTTTGTTGCCAAGAAACCAAGTTGGTTTTCTCGACTGGAATCCTGAAACACCATGACGATATTAAAATAGAATGTCAATAAAAATGACGAACAACAACCGTTAGCCAATCAGCCGCAAACGTTCCGAATTTGCATAGCTAATTAAGCCAGGCAGAGCTCGGCGGAAATGTGATAAGAAATATGACTGTCAAATAGCGAACTAAACGCACTGTAGGCCTCAATTACACCAAGTAGGATAAAGATAAGATGTAGCTAGTTAGTTAACCCACTAACTAGTTAGTGTTGAAGTGTATGCTACTTAAACTAGCTAGCTCATGTTAGCTAGTCAGCTAAAATACTCCGGTGACTATGAGTATCGACAATGGAAGTAAACAAGGCCGCTGGCCAGTTCAACGGCAATAGGCCCCGAGATGTCAAACGACTGTGTAAAGCTACATGTTGTAACGTTAACCCGGTGCCAACATACTGTGGCATTCACTTTTCCTTGCCATCATGTTTGTCTGTACCCCCAGTCATTAAGTAGGACTGTCATAACGCGGTCTCTTCAGAGAAATATATACAAACCAACATCGTCAACCATGGACGAAGCTTTGAGTTTAAGGAGACACGAGTAGTCTATAGTAGTGTGGTAGTCAAATTTTGTTGTGACAAGTCGTGTCGGTATGGGTTTTGGTAATGTCTATCCTTTTTGTTAGTTGTCAGTAACAAAGGGAACAACTTCACCTACAATAATATTTTTTTCTTTCATAAATGTATTTGTTATTCCTAGGCCAATGATGTGTTGAATTACAAATTTGGCCGGCATTCAAATGTCACAACATGGCTTCTTGAATAATTAATCAAACAAATGTAGTCCAATATTGTTTTGGAATCCCAGTCCTGAGCAAAAACTTATTAATCAATAAAAATGACATAGCTTGGTTTTAAATTGTTATGCATTTGGTTGGTAGCTAGCATGTTCTTCAATACCTAGTGTAGGATCATTTTGATTTCTCATTTCTGTAGGGGGTAGCTAGCTACATCTCAGTATAGACAACTCAAAAGTACAGTTGAAATATTCTGTAAAACAGAAGACACTACCATAAAAAAATATTAACAATGGGGGACCCAACCTCCAGAAGAAACCAAACAAGGAATCGGCTCCGTGCTCAGATTCGGAAGAAAAAAGAATCTTTGGCTGACCAGTTCGACTTCAAGATCTACATAGCCTTTGTGTTTAAAGACAAGGTGAGCATTGTTAGAGGTTGTTAAATTGGGATGTGTTTTTATTCTACCTAGTTCATTCTTTGGTAGTGACTTGTAATTTCTGGTCAACTTCTGTGTCAGTGGTGTTTTTCCATTTCCATGTTGTGCTACTTCACACTATAGAAGAAGAAGTCTGCACTTTTCGAAGTAGCTGAAGTGGTGCCAGTGATGACCAACAACTACGAGGAGAATATCCTGAAAGGTGTGCGAGATTCCAGCTATTCTCTTGAGAGTTCCATAGAACTTCTGCAGAAAGATGTGGTGCAGCTGCACGCCCCACGCTACCAGTCAATGCGCAGGGTGAGTGAAGAACCACACTGCATTCCATATAACCCAACCACAGTATCACCAGCCGAGGCTACAAAGGGTGCCAGTGTAGACCTGGTATTATACAAATGCATTATTTATTAAACAGGTTACTACCCAGTATGCACAGAAAAAGTGCATAACTTTTAACTGTGGCCCTGTGTTTGTAAATGGGTTTCCAATTTAGGAATGAGCTCAAGCATTGTTCAGACGTGTGACTGAAGGTTGTTTGTACTGGTCCGGTTTCAGGATGTCATAGGGTGTACCCAGGAGATGGATTTCATCCTGTGGCCGCGCAACGATATAGACAAGATAGTCTGTCTCCTGTTCTCCAGGTGGAAGGGGGCCGAAGATGAACCCTTCAGGCCTGTTCAGGTAAATTCAGACGGTTGGAGAAATTATATGTTGTCAGTACACTTGTTTCCATTTTGGCCTTTGAGTTTAAATCTAAAGATGAAACAACCTGGTAGTTAGAAGAGAGGGGTGTGTATGCTGTCACATTTTACTGTTTGTTTGTTTGTTTACTGGAAACCAGACTGTCAGCTCTAAAGTGGCTACGCCAGTTTATGAAATATTTCGTTGACCTTCAAAAACGAAATAAGTCAGTGGAATGTGGTAATGTGTTTTTGAACTCTTACAGTAATACCATAAGCATTCATGTTTTATGTTAAGTGAAATGTTGCCAAAACTCACCTACTTAATGTACTAATTACCATATAGATCTTTGCAAAAAACTATGCTTTTTTATTTATTTTTTAAAACATTTGCCTGTTGGTGACACTGCCATCAACAGGTGTTTGGTAGTTTGTTCACATTACATGAGCCAGTTGATCATCTTGTCGCAATGACGTAAGACTTTAATGATTGGTCAGGAGATGCAGAAAAAGTCTTTGACAACCCCCATTATGGAAAATGGCTGCTAACTAATGTAACTTCAGACTGTATAATGGAGTAAAATGGAATGCCATTCAGTTCTGAATATATCAGGCTAGTGAAAAACTGACCTTTTTACAAAATGTAATACATGATTGATTTATTTGCATTGATTCAAAATAGTACATAAAAGATCTGGAAATGTAAAACAGACTTGTCTGAAAATTGGTCAGATCTGCACAACAGAACCCACGGGTCAAAGCAAACGACCTTCAGAACTGACTCTGGAGTAGTTTACAGTACAGCATACCTTACACAACAAGGACCTGTGTGGGAGATCTGTGAGAAGGAAACCTTTTCTAAAACCTCATCACAGGACTCTGCGCCTAAAATATGCAAAGGAAAACCTTAAATCTGAAATTGTTTTTGAAAAATGTGCTTTTGACTGATGAAATTGAAATGGAACTGTGGCCACAACCAAATAAGATATGTTTAGTTGAAAAGAGGTGACTCGTTTCAAGAACACTTAGACAACTGTTAAGCATTAGGTTGGCTCCATAGCTCTGGGTTGTGTGGTACAAGACATTAAAATACAATTGAATGTCAACAGTCAGCATGCTGAAGCTGAAAAGCAAGAAGATGATCTAAAATGCACCATCAAATGTAAAATATTTACAAGAAAGAAGGCAAAGGTTTTTGAATGACTGACTCAGTCCCCAGACTTGAGTAACATTGAAAATCTGAGGTGAGATCTGAAACATGCAGAATATGCAAGGAGACCTAAAAATATTTCTGAGCAGGAAGAATTCTGCAAGGACAAGTGGGTAAAAATATTGCAGGCAAGAATAGAAAGACTCGTACTTGCCTATTATTTCTGCCAAAGGAAGTGTACTTAAACTTTTGCAGTTGTCACTTAGTAACATTGTGCATGGTGATGTAGTTTAATATGTAAATATATAGTAATCCTGAATAAATGTGCAGAAGGATATAGGGATGTAGGGAGGTTACTATTCAAACTAGCTAGCTACTTAACAGACTGAGTCGGTGGTCATCAAACCTCTCCTGGGACCCCCCCAACCAATATATTAGATGTATCCTAGAGCTAGCTAGCACACCTGAATCAACTTGTCAAGCCCTTACCTGCCTGAATCAGGTGAGCTCAATCAGAACTAAAACAGAACAGAGATGGCCAGGGAGAGGTTGAAGAACCACGGAACAACATTCTCCCACCGGTAGTAGTTTATGGAATACCACCACTGGATTTTTTTCTTCTGTGAAAATAAGTTTACAAAATATCCAACCTATTCCGCTATTGGCGTTACAAATCCTCATTCTGTCACACAGTTGGCTTTCGAAAATCTCATGCAGGATGGGCGGAACTCCCAGACTGTACAGAAACACCATAATAAGCAGATTGTGACACCTTGTACATTAATCAACACATCTCCTGTTAGGAATGTGTGCTTAATAGAGCTTCGTACTATCTCATGACACTGGTATGGAGTTTGCCTCGGAAAATTCAAATTCGACAGTCGGTCTAGCCAAACATGTCTAAAAAATTGGTTTTCCGGTAATGTCAGTGTTACGCATCCCTTTTCATAGCGCAGTCGGCTGCTGCCCTATTTCTTTTGCCAGTTTTGTGCGTAGTAGTCTAGGAAATGGACCCATCCACGATGGGTCAGTGTAGCATGCTGTTCTACACTTTGCATGCAATGGATGTTTTGTCTACTTATAGTTTATCCGGTATTTCTTCCTGACAAAAACAAGTTAGTGTTTTTTACGGGTGTGGTTAAAAAATGGTGTTTGCTGCTTATCACAAGTCAGCTGTCTAGCAGCTGCATGACTTCAGCACCACGACTTTCGTTGCCATGTCTTCAGCATGGGGTCAGTGAGACATTTTAGCAACCAAATGTACCCTTGAGTTTTTATCAGTAATTGTTTCTGTTTGTTTAGCCAAGTATTTGTATTTATTCTCAACAGGCCAAGTTTGAGTTTCACCATGGGGACTACGAGAAGCAGCTGCTACATGCCGCTGGACGTAGAGACAAGGCTGGAATGGTGATGAACAACCCTGCTCAGTCAGTGTTCCTCTTTATGGACAGACAGCACTTACAGGTCAGTGTTGCTTTATGGACAGACAGCACTTACAGGTCAGTGTTGCTTTATGGACAGACAGCACTTACAGGTCAGTGTTGCTTTATGGACAGACAGCACTTACAGGTCAGTGTTGCTTTATGGACAGACTGCACTTACAGGTCAGTGTTCCTGCATTTTGCCCCCCGGATAGGGAGGAGGATGGTGAGAGTAGCAACAAAATCCCCAACAATCACTGACAGAATTGCAGGCCTTGGTGACCTTTCTAACAAGACAATGACCCAAAACATAACTCAAGATCCACACAGAAGTAGTTCTGTGACAGCTAAATCAATGTTCTGCCATGGCCTTCTCAGTCGCCACACCTCAATCCAATCAAAAACATGTAAGCTGAGTTGAAGATGGCAGTTGATAAGAGCAAACCCAAGAATGTGAAGGATTATTAAAGGATCTGCATGGAGGAATGGTCCCAAGTCTCCAAATGTGTTCCTTACCTTCCTGTAATCTTTGACAAGGTTATCATGCTGTTAGCCTTGCCAGAGGTGGTACTGAATAAGGAGTGCCAATTATGAAACCTTAATTTTGGTTAGTTTTCCTTAGTCTCACATGTTGGTATTGTGAGTTTATAGTTTGTTTTTACAGTGTTGTTTGTACATTGCCAGTAATTTTGGAGCCCACTGTGGGTGTTTGCAGGGGATTTAACCTGGTTCTCTGGTGGTGTCCTAGCTGTTGTCTAATCCAGGGGTGTCCTTCTTCTCCGTTAGACGCCTAAAACCAAGGCCACCGTGTTCAAGCTGTGCAGCCTGTGCCTGTACCTTCCTCAGGACCAGCTGACCTGCTGGGGCGTTGGAGACATCGAGGACCACCTCCGCCCCTACATGCCTGACTAGTGCCAACATGCCTCCATCCCTTCCAACCAAACCACAAGGAAGACTTATTCAGCACCAAGCCACTGAAGCCAGTTGAGCTCATCCACCATACATTCTTCCTTCCATTGAATAGAATTGAACTTGTGCTTGGATCACCTGATTTGATTCTTTAACTCGCTCCTTTTGTTTTCTTCCATCCTGAAGCTAATTTGTAAAATCCATCTCTTTTTCCCCCAAATGTCCTCACTCTCCTACATGTTTTGGATTGGTTTTCCCATTTCACCCCCCCATCCCTCTGCACAAACGCTCATTTCCCCATCTATCATTTTGGATTATTTTGAACCTGCACGAACATTCATTTGAGTGGTTGGTTGTTTGTTCTCCTGGAGCTGCTCTTGTCTGGCCAGACACACCCAGACCTGCAATCCCTGATAGGAAGGAACTGTTTGTTGCTACCACGCAGGAACCAAACCACACGGGTTATCATGACTGTCACCGGTTCTCAGTCTGGCGGACAGACGCATTGTGATCTCCAGTACATGTCATGCATAACACATTGTAAGAGCTTCTGTCATTGCAAAGGTGAGGATAAGATGCAAAGCTACTCTGGGATTTCTAGATTAACTGTAGCTTTAATCAATGACAGGACAGCGTAGGTGTTTATTAAACTCCTGTAACGCAAAGATAATTTGCTACTTTATTTTTCCTTTAACCGCCTGTTTTTTGCTGGATGTTATTTTTGGCTGTCATTTGCTTCACTGTGAAATATATGAGGCAGATGTTCGTAAGATCTAAGATATGGATGGTAACATATAGAAAGGTGTTATGTATCGCATGCACGGACCAACACACAGCCTTGTGAAATGTTGGAGGATCTTACCATGCAAGCTGTTCATGCATTCAAGCTGGTGAACTGGAATGGGGTGGGGGGTTAATGTTTATTTTATTATTTTGCTGTGGGTTGGATGGGGTGTTTAAACATTTAGGGACTGATGTACCTAACAATGGAAGATGTTCAAAAGATTGAGTTTAAATGAATGGATCTCTAGTTTGTTCCTTAATTTGACAGACAAGTATCCTTACGTTCTACCTGTTGTTTATGACATTTAAGGGGTTTGTTTGTTTTGCAAGCTTGCTTTGCTGGGTACAAAATAAGGCACAAATCAATCAGTAAATTTTAATTTGGTTTTTCTTTGTTTACTCAAGTGTTAATTTGAAGGTGGGTGAAAGGTGGCTCATTTTTCTTATGGGCTTTTCATTTTGAAATGAATCTAAATCATCACTGCTGAACATATCCCAATACAGTGCAAACTTAAAAATGTTTTTCATGGTGTGTTTTATTGGTGTGTACACATTATCTGTATTTACAGCAAAGTTCAAAGGACAGAGTAATATTTTACCCCACAAACATGCTGACATAAAGATTCCAGTAGCGACAGTTCGTCTGACCGTATGACACGCTCTACATTCAAAAATCAGTTTGCTGTAACCAAATCCATTAAACATTCACTATGTAATGTAAAAAAAATACAAAAATAGTGTTTTAGGATTAGTAACTGTTAGGAACTAGCATATTGGGTCCAGGGATGGGAAAACATCAACTTAAATAAAACAAATCATAGACAATAGTAGAATAGCAAAATCAAAATTTCACTAACTAGCAACGAATATCTATCATGGACAAAATGTGTATTTTCAGAAATTGGTTATTGTCCTTGTGTTAAATAAAAAGTTTTATTTTTTAAGTAAAATTTGGGCCAATAGGACAAATGAATGGGAAGTTACAGTGCAGCTTTAATAGGAGAGAGAACTGACCAGAGATCAGTGTCAGATCAGCTTCTCTAGCTCCCCAGGTGCTTTGTGTGTCTTCCTTGAGCAATGAGTTTCCCAGATGATTTGCTTGTAAGGTCAACCGTAGCAAACGCTAGGGTCCGTCCCTGCTTCAGTACCTGGGCTGTGATCAGCACGTCCTCGCCCACCTGTGCAGCGTTCATGTAGCTGTTGGCCAGTAAACACATTCATTACGGTGGTGTTACTGCTTGGAGGCCTGCTGTATGTTGGGGACAGTGTCAGGTTTGATACATGGACATTTTTCATTCAATTTAATGTCAGTTGAGCATACTGATAACGTTTACATTCCAGTGGGGGATAGATGCTTTCAGGGGTGCACTGAAAAATGCACATTTCTTGCTCAGAACGGTCAATCAACCAGACCTGCAACACCAGGTGAGTTACATAACCAGGTAGAAAGTCTTATGAATAGCCTGGGTCATGGCATCAGCGGAAGGCTGTCTTGTTTTTGCACTGCTTGAGCAATATGTAGAATCGTATGAAGACGTTGGCACACAAGTCTACCCCGAGGTCTGATTACTCCATTTTCCGTTTGACTTAAGTTGACACTACTCACGTGATGTTCATGTCCACACTGACGCCAGGCGCACCGCGCTCTGAGTACATGATAGCAGTGGTAGAGATCATGTCAACCAGTGTTGCTGTCAGACCGCCGTGAAGGGTACCTCCCCGATTTGTGTGTTCCTCTTCTACTTTGAACTCGCACACCACTTTCCCTGGAGTGGCTGTTACAATGTTGACCTGACAGACAAGAAGTGGTTAACCCTGGATGGATTAATTAACCAAAACTGGGACCGTTTTTCAGTAGGCAGAATCTAGGTAGATAACTATTGGACAGAATTTTGAGCTATTTTACATACTCACTGACCACTTCATTAGGTACACCTTGCTAGTACACTTTTGCCGTCAGAACTGCCTTAATTCTTTTTGGCCTAGATTCAACAAGGTTCTGGAAATGTTTTTCAGATCATTTGGTCCATATTGTCATTATTGCATCATCCATGATGCAAATCTCCCATTCCACCACATCCCAAAGGTGCTCGATTGGATTGAGATATGGTGACTGTGCAGGAAATTTCAGTCCAGTGAACTGATTGTCATGTTCACGAAACCAGCCGATTAGAAATTTTCGTTAATGAGAAGTTTAACAGGTCTACCTAATGAAGTGGCCGATGAGTGTATGCGGGTTATTTTACAAGACTGTTCTAAGTTGAGAACACCTTGTGTTTGTTATGAACAAAGTAATTAAACCACGTGTAATTCTACAATGTCTTCCATTTGTATTTTCAACCTAATTTGAAACATAATGTAAACCTCAAACCTAACTGTAATTTAAAAACAGAAAGCTAGTTGTTTACAATTTTGACTTTGTAGCTGTGGAATTTCACTGTTAAATTTTTATATGCTGTCAGAATGACTGTTGTCATTGTCATGTTATGAAGGACGTACGATACACAAAGCTGTGTCATACCTTACTTAAAACTCGATCAAATCCTGGAGTGTCCATCATATGACGGAACATTTGTTTTAACGAGTTTAAAGACATAGAAACCATATTTAATCCAATGTCAACTCAATGCAACTTCGTTTTCCTCCAAACCGGAAGTTGTGCTATCAGATAAATCGTCCGGGTATCATACATAGTTAAACACAGTTTCGCGACTAATAGTTGTCTTTCTTTTCCTGATTCATAATATTTATTTGCAATTATGATGAACATTATAATGTAAATCTGAGTTTAACCTATGCATTTTGACACTTAGAATTTTCTGCAAAACAGTTTGACCTGTTTGACTAACTCCTAAAAAAGGTTCATTCCGGACACTTTAGACTCCGCTCCTCTTGCTGAAATTGGTCAATCTTCCGCAACAACCAAACTAAAATGCATCTGCCTACTTCATAATAAACATTCTCATAAAATCGAGGAAACATGAGTAATGTAACTAATCCCGTGTTGAATTTAGAAGAAACGAGAAGTAAGCTCTGTGATGAGTTTGCTTCCATTACAGGATCCAACACTGCAGTGGCTCAATGTTACCTTGCTGAAAATGACTGGGAAATGGAGGTATAGTTGTCTGATTTATTAGTTCTAGCAATTTTTCCTTGATAGAAAAAATGAATATAATATCCAGTGAGTTGGTAATATCTTACAACCGTCTGTTTGGTTTAGTGCAAAAGTAATTTGACAGTTAAATATGGAAGTTTTGGAGGAGGATGTGCTGCCTGTAGATATGACTCACTATCTCTGCAGATTCAACAACATACACATAACTGTATAAAAAGGAAAATAGACAGTCACATTGGTCATTAGGACATCCGAAAGCACCTGTGAAGAAGCATAACATCTCTGGGTACGTGTGTTTTGTGTCCCACTCAGAGAGCTTTAAACTCATTTTTTGAGGCAGACATGGAAGCGGTTTTTGCGGTGGATGATTCGCCAGAGCGCATAAGCATACCCACAAATGTTAAACGACAGAAGTTGGACAAAGCAAAGACCGATGAGGAATGGTAATAACACTATTTTGTAAATTTTAAATTGGATATTCTGCGCAATCCAGGTAAGAATGTGATCGGGTTCAGAGGACTCAGTCAATACTCATCTTCCACTGGTTTTGTAAATGTCATTGTGTTCTGTATTTGTGTTTGTATATAAAACCGTTCTATGAATCCTTCAGCATCGATCTCACCGCAGAGGAACCAGCCTGTTCCAGCAGCGCCAAGGCAACCAACCCTAAGTCAGCAGAACCCAGTGCTAAACAGAAAGCCCCTGCTCCAGCCGCCAACACGGAGGACCCAGATGACGGCAAACTGTCGCTGGTCTCATGGAACGTAGACGGCCTGGACACCGTAAGCCTGGGGGATAGAGCCAGAGGTCTCTGCTCCTACTTGGCACTGTGAGTCCCTGTGCTAGGGTGTCTGGAAGCCATTATGACAATGTATAGATACTTATATTTATAAAAACGTCTCTTGTTTGGATGATATTTGCTGTTGTGGAACATTTTCCTCACATTAACGCCATGGTTATCAGGTTGAACAATCGTCATGGTAACTGACATTGAATCCTGTCAATACGGGTGGTAAAATGTACCAAACCATTATTGTGTTTTACCAACATGTTCCAACATTTAATCTCCATTCAGCTACACCCCAGATGTAGTTTTCCTGCAGGAGCTCATTGAGCCATATGTTCAATACCTGAAGAAGAGAGCTGTGAGCTATACCATCATTACTGGTGAGAAAATATGATGGTAAAATAGTGCCTTCATTCCTATATCACAGGACTTCAAATTAAAACATGAAGAGAATGAGAATTTTACAGAGTTAATTCAAATACAAATTATTGGCTTGAGCCCCAAAAGACCCGATGTATTTAGTGTTTTTGAAATCATGACATAAGTAAGCATGTTTTCCCTCATTCAGGAGGGGAGGAGGGCTACTTCACAGGATTGATGCTGAAGAAATCCAGAGTTAAAGTCCTGAAGAGCGAGACCGTCAGTTACCCGACGACCCAGATGATGAGGAACCTGCTTGTTGCTCAGGTAGTTCCACACAGGTAACAAACTGTTAATCACCTCTTCTAATGTCCAGCTTCTGAGCTGTGTCTGTTCCCTCATTGCCTCAGGTGAGTTTTAAAGGCCAGGAGCTGTTAGTGATGACGTCTCACTTTGAGAGCTGCAAAGATCAGGCGGAGGAGCGGATGAAGCAGCTGAGGGTGGTGCTAAAGAGAATGAGCGAGGCGCCCCTCAATGTGACCGTCCTCTTCGGAGGGGACACTAACCTCAGGGACACAGAGGTCAGGATTCTAAAACAAACCTTTTAATTGCTCTGACCTCTCTTTCTGTCAGTGCCTTCAAAGAGTCTGGAATCCTTGTCTAACACTCGGTTCCACCCGGTGTTTGTGGCAGGTGGTGAAGGTTGGCGGCCTTCCTAGCGGTGTGTGTGACGTGTGGGAGCGTCTGGGGAAACAGGAGCACTGCAGATACACCTGGGACACCCGAGCCAACAGCAACAAGGGTGTCCGCTATGTCAGCCGCTGTCGCTTTGACCGGATCTACCTGCGGCCGGCCAGAGATGGCCCAGGTTCTCAGATGACCCCAGACCACATGGCCCTGATTGGGCTTGACAAGCTGGACTGTGGCCGCTACACCAGCGATCACTGGGGGATTTACTGTAGTTTCATACCTGGATCATGAGGCTGCGGTTCAAATGACTCCCTGTTCCCTTCACTCAGGGATGGGCCTCATGTGGGATGTTAGGCTGCCGTTCAGGAGGCGTTAGCAACTCAGGAGTTCGGTCTCCAAGCAGATGGATTAATGGTAGGACTTTGTGCTGTTATAGTGAATGTGCGGCGCTCCACTCCTAGCCAGGACTTTTCAGCTTTGAAAAGCTTCACTGTTTGTTCATAACTGCCTGAATCAACAATGGTTCACCTTCTGTTCCTCCATGTTTTCATAGGCCTGGACTGTCATTTTAATATCAGTATACGTCAATATATCAGAAAATATTTGGTTTTAGAAGCAGAGGTTTGGGTCCTCTCCCTGAATTTGTTTTAGTCCTGTCTCAAAAGTACTTGAATAAAATTTGAATAAATAAAAATTGTATATAAATCGCCTTCGGGAGTACATTGAAAATATCTGAAAGGTTGTAGGTGTACTTCAGTGTTATTTTTGCAACACCTCCAGTTGTGCCATCCAACCACCAGGGGGAGATGTTGCACAACTTAAGTCAAAGTTATCGAGTTCATCTATAGATATATGCTTGTAATTGTTTCACATTTTCTAAACTCCTGGAACACAGTTTTCTGACTTTCCACCAAGGGCTAAGTGTGATATTTTTTTCATTTATCCTTTCAATTATTGCTCAATTACTACCTAGACACCCAAGTGTGGGGAGATAATGAATCAATCATGTACTAGGTAAGAGAGAGAATATGCACACTGGAACCTTGGTGGAACTGCTTTGACACCATTTAAAGTACAACATAAGCGGTGTACCTTTACTGTAACAAAAATAACTAATACTCAGGAATGGAGGTCTACAGGAATACTGCTCAGTCGATGCAAGAAATACTAAGAATGAAACATCTAAAATATTAGGCAGC
The DNA here is from genome assembly GCA_016801145.1 of Umbra pygmaea. NCBI lineage: Eukaryota > Metazoa > Chordata > Actinopteri > Esociformes > Umbridae > Umbra > Umbra pygmaea. The sequence goes on along the minus strand of JACXGM010011232.1, from coordinate 7,833 downwards.
AGCTTTGACGATGTACACCGGTTTATTTAGCAGTACTTAATGGCTTGTGGGTAGATGCTGTCCCCTAGCCTACTGGTCTAAGCACTGGAGTATTTAATGAGGCTCTGGGCCTTCCTCTGTTACCGTCTGGTGTATACCTTGGATGGTAGTGAGCTCGGCCTAACCACACCACCCTCTGTATGAGTACCTTGGATGGTAGTGAGCTCAGCCTAACCACACCACCCTCTGTATGAGTTCCTTGGATGGTAGTGAGCTCAGCCTAACCACACCACCCTCTGTATGAGTTCCTTGGATGGGAGCAGGTCCGGCCTAACCACACCACCCTCTGTATGAGTTCCTAGGATGGTAGTGAGCTCAGCCTAACCACACCACCCTCTGTATGAGTTCCTTGGATGGTAGTGAGCTCAGCCTAACCACACCACCCTCTGTATGAGTTCCTTGGATGGTAGTGAGCTCGGCCTAACCACACCACCCTCTGTATGAGTTCCTTGGCAGTGTTGCTCCCATTCCATGCAGTGATGCAGCCGGGCGAAGAGTGATGCTCTTGTCTTGCTGACATTAAGGCTGAAGATATTAGCCTGATTTCTGTCCTCCACCTGGGCTCTGGGACTTATAATATTGAGGAGTAATGGACTTCATCAAGAAGTACAGTTATGATGGTGTCCCAACAGTTACAGTTTCCAATTAGAAACCGTGTTCTAATACATTGATCATCCGTGCAGGAATAGGAGTTATTGCCTACGAGGATCGAGACTCAGACACATAGAAGAAAACTAAATATGGTGTATGAATATGACAAAAAAGGATGTGCGACAAAGGAAAAAGTCCTGACACTTGTGAGATGAGGCAAGGCTAGCAGACAATACAGATAAAAAAGCAAAACCAACCGAGACATACCCAGGAGTGCAGACCTCCCAAAGAAGCTAAATGCTTTTAATGTTTGCTTTGAAGAAAGCAATAATGAGCCGTGTCCGAGAGTCTCAGCCAGAAGTGTCATGCACCTATTTTTTTAGGGGGCACAGTGTGTACAACACACGGAAACAGGTGCCCAAAAATACAGATGTTAAAAGGAAAATCCACTTGGCTCAAAAATCTGAGGGGGCACGTGCTCAGTTTCAGTGGGCATGACACCTCTGGTCTCAGCATTCCAAGATGATCATGTAATCACATTCTCAGTGTAAGAACTTTAAAAAACATAAGATCATGTAATCACATTCTCAGTGGCCAATGTAAGAACTTTAAAAAACATAATGTTCACAAGGCCGAATATATCCACCAGCTGGTCGGCACATTCTTTGTAAATAGTGCTGGATATTTCTGACATTACTGGTGATTTAAAAAACTGGATTAATTTCAGAGAGTTATCATTAAATAACGAGTGGGATTTGTTGTTATTAAATTAGATTAAACTTTGATTGAACATGGACTCTGTGTACCTTATCATTAGTGTTGTCTCCACATTTTGCCCTCCTGCTGTGCTTGGCATGCTGGTTGGCATATGTTGGTTGTTATATGCTGGTTGGCATATGCTGGTTGGCATGCGGCTTGGCGCATGCTGGTTGGCAAGCAGGTTGGCATATGCAGTAACACTATATTAGTTATTTTAGGATACCCTAAAGCCCTCATACTCAGAACTGGTCCTTGAATCCAGGTCCTCTCCATTTTTACAGTACAACCCTCTAATCCAGCATTTGTTTAGACTTGGGCCACCAGGTGGGTGCAATTAATGAATAGGTAGATTAAGAAACCAGCAGACTCCGCCCTTGTAGGGTAAGATTTGTGTATCCCTGCCCTAGAGCATCTAAATGGCATTTGACCACTGTTTGACTCACAGTATATGGTCAGCAACTGTAAATACTGTATGTAGAGAGTAAAGAGACAGTTGGGAATTAGGTTGCACAGTAGCCTATGGTGTTTCACAGACAGAACTGTGCCTAAATATCAGTGTCCTGCTATGTCCTCTACACAAAGTAGTGCACTACACAGGGAACAGTGATCCATCATGTTTGAATGTATCACGCTCTCTCTGTCTCTCTGTCTCTCTGTCTCTCTGTCTCTCTGTCTCTCTGTCTCTCTGTCTCTCTCTCCCTCTCCCTCTTTCTCTCTCTCTGCCCATCTGTGTCTCGTTATTAGGTTGTCAATCTGTTTTAACTAGTCTAGTACTATATTTCTTGTAGTTCTTGGATGACCAGAGTTCTAAACTCCCTGGTTTAAATGTAGTGCTGCTGTAAAGTCTGTCATTAAGCTAATCCACACACTGCTGAAATCGTTTTATCCAACCTGTTGATTAAATCAGCAGAATAGTGATTGTAGGCCACAGGCTGCTGGTAATTTGACTATAATACTTGGTAATTAGCTCTTCAAAACAATTTTTATGTAAGTAATTTAGCTGCTGCTGTTATGCAGAGTGACTTACACTAATTGCAGGGACATTCCCCCAGAGCAACATAGGGTAAAATGCCTTGCTCAAGAAGATGAGACCTGAGTCACTCAGAAATTGAACCAGAGATCTGCTTACAAGTCTGACTACCAGGTGAGCCATCTGTACAGAGAAGGACCATCAGTGACACCAGTTTGAAAAACAAATGACTGTATTCAATTCCATTAATATATTGTAGCCAAAACCGCTGTCTGATGGCCATAGTTGGATCCTTCACGTGTAATGATGCAGACTTAATACCTCTAGTCAAAGACTTTCTTTTTATCTTAATCACAACACAATATTTTTTCTTTTTCCATGTATGCCTCTTACTGGAGTCTGTCTGCTATTCCTTTTTGGTGAAAAGTGCTGCACTCAAAATATATAACAGGGTGTGGCTTAGGCTCATAAGACGTTTAGTTAGTGAAAAGTGTTCTCCAGGCAGATCTGCCTTGGAGGCTGAAATCATTTGAATGGTTGATTCAAAACAGAAGGCGGACGCCACATGACATCGGAAATGTGCACATACTCACATTAAGTTTACTTTTGATTGATCATTACGATTTTTATATAAATGTAGCACGGGATTAAATTTTAACACTCCAGTGTGGTTAAGGATAGGGTTAGATGTATGTGTATATATGATTAAAAATGGAGGAAAGTATGTGCACATTTCCGATGTCATGTGGGGTCCGCCCTCATCTTTGAATCATCCAATCAAATGATTTCTGCCTCCAAGGCGGATCTGCCTGGAGAACACTTTTCACTAACTAAAAGTCCTATGAGCCTGGCGTAGGCAAACGGCCTCTGGATGGATGTTCAGGGCTTACTTGAAGAAGACCAGGCTCATGTTGTTCCAAACATCTGAAAGACAACAGTTTCCCTCAAGATGCAGGCTTGACGAGTTACATAACACGGCTCCGACTTCCGTGATAAAATGATACATGTGTAACATTACCGTAATGTCCACGCTCAACGCGGTAGATGATGACTTAAGAAACATTACCAGTTCAGTTATCTGGGCTGAAGTTGATACTGTGTTTTTAGAGAGATTGCAGAGATCTTAGTTACACAACATAGCTCATATCAGTTACCCAGTCAATCAGTGACAGGGAAAGGTTAGGGTGCACTCTGTACTAACCTGACTCCATGTCTGAATACCAAATTACACCCTGTTCCCTATATAGTGCACTAGGTGACCAGTGACTCTGGCCATAAGGATCCCAGTAGGATTAGTTTTCCCTCTGGGCTTAACACTGCAGCAAATTAATCACCAGGACACTTATTACTGGCCCCAGTGCCTCGCTAAATACTATAATGGGCGTCTTTATAAAACACACATTTTATACAATACGTCTTTATAAAATGACGTTATTTGTACTTCATAAATAACACTGAACAAGCATTGTACAGCTATTAATATTCATTAATACAATGTAAAAGTCTCTGTATTACAAAATCATTAGCTAATCTGGGTCAGTCTTGACTATCCAATCCTAGCCAATACTAGCCGCCTCTCACCATGGTCAATGTTTCATATGCAGTTGGAATAAGTGCTCATTGCTTTTGTGAATAATAAATAAAACATGCCAAGACATTATTTTGATGGAGTGGTTTAAACTAAAACAAAAAGGAATTGCTTAGCAACTGTTCTTTGAGGTGATCTGGAGTTCCAAAATTAATTTGCATAGTCGTCGTTAGTGGACGATAGAATAATGGTTATCTAACCACGATCAAATGCTCTGACCTCGCACTCATTATTGAAATTATGTTCATTTCTTAAAGATGAAGGCCAGACTGTCACATGGAGGGAACATTTGGTTCCTGGTCCACATGCTAACTCCAAGGATGTCTGCTACTCCTGGAATTAACACATTTACAAGTGGAGAACAGTTCACATTCTGAATTAATTGGATGGGAAAATGAATGGAGAGCAGTTTGTAGCTCTGAGATTAGTGTTGTGTGACTATGAAAGACTCCCGTATAAATCCCTTGTCGCATAACTCTGACTATGTTAAGAACAGCCAACTGATGAATTGAAACTAAAGCTTTAGACATTGATAGAAACAACTTTGCTACTTTTAAAGTCAATAACATTTTCTCCATTTTTTTATGAAATCCCTTCTAACGTCAAAGCACCATCATGAGAGTTACCTCAACAATCTGTCCGGTGATATCCATATTGTCCGTATGTGTATTTATCTCTTTTTTGCATTAGACTTCTCCAAACACCGCCTCCTGGTGGACATAATGGTTTAATGTTATGCTGGTGGGCTGGGGAGCGTAGACATCACCCCGTGGTTCAGGTCTCTGAAACGTCAGACAGCAGGTCGTACAAGGCAGGTTTACGTTCTTAACCTGGCTGTCAAGAGCTGCTTGTGTGGTCTGGACAAATCCAACGTCAAAAGAAAACATGATATATTCAGTAGTCTGGCCACTGGGTCACTGTGGCAGGACAAACAAAGTAGGATGACATAAGCTGAGAGGTATCCAGGCTAGTAATTGAAAACAATGGAAAGATCACAGAAACGGCTTGAGACTTACGGTATGACGATGTATTAGTCTGCCCGTCATAATATCATTAAATTGTAATCAACATCAATACATCTTTATATTTCTGCACATGAAAAATATGTTTTTGCCAACTTCTGAATGAAAGATATACCTGTTTTTTTTAAGAAATCTTGAAGATGTTATTTTGTTATATGTGATCAGCATAACAAAAATATTTAACTGCTTTCTGGAGTGAGCTTGAAGGGAAACATGTTGCTGAGCAGAACAGACACTAAGCTGTAGAACTCCAGAAGTGGAAACTCTGATATAGCCTGGGTTCCAGATTGTGTTGTAGCCAAGCCAACAAATACAGTCATTTCCAGAGATAGGTATAACAGCACAAACGGCTTTGTGAGGCGGATTTCAGGTGTGTGAATGAAACCAGGATAAAAACAAACCAGTGAGAATTGAGTTCTAGCAGCCCTTCAGTTTCCATTATCAGACTTTCACAGCCTGAGAAGTGCTAGGACAATATTAATATTACACATAATTATGTTGACATTCATCGTTCTGCATACACGTCAGGCTTGATTGTCGAACCACTGAACATTCCTCAAAAAGCTCCCTGAAGCAGACAACGGTACTGTATCAGCTCACTATAAAAATATAGTCTACATTTACAGTGTAAGAAAAATATAAAGCAATACGTAGCTAGAATGAACTAGGAAATAAATAATTTCACACTTCAATCAAATCACACCTAACCTCAAATTGGGTAAGCTTGCTAATATTTGATGAGTATTTACTGTCCTAGAGCCACAGAATATAAGCCCTTTCTGTGTTGGCACAATTCATCAGTAGACGCTACTTGACCTGGAACAACACGTAATGAAGAGCTTTCCTCTAGAGGGAGTGTTTGTCTGGGTGTGTAATTGGTTTAGTTTGGTTACAAAAACAACTGTTGTATAATTATGACAATTATGCCATTGGTTGTGTGGCTGGATTGCACAAAAAAACATGCTCAAAATATTCATGACAAACAACCGAAAACCATCCAACTGAAGTTAAAACCATCCTCTCAAAACAAATAAACTAAATAAAGGCCAGTATATAATGTACTCTTCCCAGAGTTACCCTAGCTAACTATCCACAGTGGAAAATAGTAGAATTGTGAGATACCTACAGCAATGGCCTGTGTCTGCATCTGTTGGAAATCTATATCTTTAGCCTGGCTATTTTTCTCTCTGTCATTACACCACACATTTTCATCCTAAATGTGTAGTAATTCCAGATGTGAAACCAGGCGAAGCTCAAGTCACCACCCCAGTTGAACACAGTAGTCTTTTCAGCTCCTAATATTAAGCTATTCTAGATATAGCCCATCTCACTGCACTGTGTTCCCTGGCAAAACAATAGAACATTTCACACTGAGAACCCCCCATTTTTATTGGACAGCCAGGTCAAAGCAGAGCTGTTTCTATTGGACAGCCAGTTCAAAGCAGAGCTGTTTCCATTGGACAGCCAGGTCAAAGCAGAGCAGTTACTATTGGACAGCCAGGTCAAAGAAGAGCTGTTTCTATTGGACAGCCAGGTCAAAGCAGGGCTGTTTCTATTGGACAGCCAGGTCAAAGCAGAGCAGTTACCATTGGACAGCCAGGTCAAAGAAGAGCTGTTTCTATTGGACAGCCAGGTCAAAGTATCTGAAACTCCTACAGTAGTCATTAGCTAAGAATAACCACCTGGATGTTATTCATCATGGAAAACAGAAGCAAAATGTTTGAAGGACTAATGCTTTCAGTGAATGTGATCTAGAACCCTTAGCCAGCTGAGTGTAATCCATTGTCAAACAATAAGACACTTTCAACACACTCAGGCACTTTGAAGTGGTGCACCTGAAAGGTCCACGCAGGTTCCAAAACCTCCGAGATTACCACGGTTACCATGGTCCTGAGGTGTACAGAGGATGGTAAAACAGACTGTTCAGTAATGTAAGTAAACAGCTTGTTGATCAGGACCACTTTGGGAGCTACAGGAAGCCTAACAGTTTAAATGGTGAGGCAGCGAGGTAAGTTATCCTTGTGTCTCTGAGCTGGGGAACTCCTTAGCTGCCAGGTCTGATTAAAGGACAACGTTTACAATAACTACTCAAATAAGAGTAAACCAATAAATGCATTAGCTTGTACAATTATAGACACCCTTGGTAAAGACCATTAGAAAAATAAAATAAATATATAATTACTTGCATGCCAACTTTCCATTCACACCTAGAAACATGGGTATGGTTAGAGAACACAAATTAATGAGATAAAAGTTTGTTGACCTTCATAAATTAGACAAAGGCTGTAAAACAACAAATGCCTGAAATAATTCTTCCAAAATTCGAACAATAACAAAGAAGTGTAAAATCTGTAGAGACTACATGGGTGAATTGTCTCAGTTTCTTTGCTTTGGGTTCTCTCATTTCATCAAACATCATCTTAGAAGACACAGAGCTGTCATCTTAACAAGTAGAGTGAAAAAACATTGCAATTGCTGGTAGTTGTGCTACAACTTAAGAGGAAATGTATTAATATTAACATGAAGGGGAGTTAATTAATGGTTGAAATTGCTCATCTTAATAAAGGATGTCAATAATTATTGAGGAAATATGGGCGGGATAAAAAAATGTGTGACCAGCATCTCAGAGCTGCTTGTTAAAGATGAGCTAATGCCACTGACATCTGGATATGACACCATCAGCTTGGTTCCTGACTCCTTGTAAATACCCAGACCAAATCCAGGCTTGGTTCCTGACTCCTTGTAAATACCCAGACCAAATCCAGGCTTGGTTCCTGACTCCTTGTAAATACCCAGACCAAATCCAGGCTTGGTTCCTGACTCCTTGTAAATACCCAGACCAAATCCAGGCTTGGTTCCTGACT
>JACXGM010011231.1:0-25284 GCA_016801145.1 Umbra pygmaea | reverse complement strand
TGTTTGGTATGCATCAGACAATGAGTCGGGTGTGTTTGGTTTGCATCAGACAATGAGTCTGGTGTGTTTGGTATGCATCAGACAATGAGACGGGTGTGTTTGGTATGCATCAGACAATGAGTCGGGTGTGTTTGGTATGGATCAGACAATGAGACGGGTGTGTTTGGTATGGATCAGACAATGAGTCGGGTGTGTTTGGTATGGATCAGACAATGAGTCTGTTGTGTTTGGTATGGATCAGACAATGAGTCTGTTGTGTTTGGTTTGCATCAGACAATGAGACGGGTGTGTTTGGTATGGATCAGATGAGGGCGTGGGAACTCACTAGAGGCATGTCGCCGGTCTTCTCCAGCCGCACCAGTTTGACCGTCTCTCCCTGGTACTGAGATATCACCTCCTCTACGTCTGGCCCCAGCTCCTGTTGTGCCACACCGTCATGGGCCGTGAGCAGTCCCTGTGTGGGAACCACGAAGTGAGGATCAATGTGTGCCATTTGGTATCAATGGTGTAGTAGTGAAGGTTGAATTGAAGCTTCATTGTCTTCACGGTGCATGAAACACAGAGCGATTGTGCCTATTTGCTGTCGTCGTCACTAGTAAATCAAACAACAACAAAGGGGCGGAACTCTGACCCCATGCCTCATGCTGAAACAGGCACCTGCTGCTCAAAACCCACCCTGTCACCCTCAATCCTTCTTCACCACAAGCTGTCAGCAGACTCCCCCTCTAAGCCAACAGCAATACAAAGACTACTCCCTCACTACATTTAAGGTGACAGGTGCTCCCTACTCCACAATTAATAACAGTCAAGCCAAATGTGTGTCTCTATCCCCCAGCAGAGCGGCGCCAAGGAGGTAGACGTGCGGGAGGGCTGGCTAAGCTTCCCGCGTACACACAATCCGTCTTAATCTGCCCTGCATTTAGGAGGCAGAATCCACCTCCATCAATCATCAAAACACCTTGATCTCAGCCTTCCCTCCCCAGCAAGAAACCAAGCCAGCAGGGGCAGGAGGAAGGGAAAACGGGAGGGAGGTTATTTTGTGTTCCTAGCGGTTAAACATTTACTACTAATTGCAGTGGGGTTCAGATATGAGTTAAAATACTATTTCAAATATCTCATTACTTTTCACATACATTTAGTAGTGAACATTACAATTGGGAATGCTGTAAACATTACAACTGGGAATCCTGTAAACATTACAATTGGGAATGCTGTAAACATTACAATTGGGAATGCTGTAAACATTACAATTGGGAATGCTGAAAACATTACAATTGGGAATGCTGTAAACATTACAATTGGGAATGCTGTAAACATTACAATTGGGAATGCTGTAAACATTACAATTGGGAATGCTGAAAACTTTACAATTGGGAATGCTGTAAACATTACAATTGGGAATCCATTTGTATATATACACTTTATTTTCTGGGGTTTACTGACAATGGTGACATTCCACCATGTAGCATTTGGCTCAGTAGTTAAGGAGGCAGACTTGTAGTCAGAAAGTTGCCAGATCGATTTCCGACTGTGTCAAATGTCGTTGTGTCCTTGGGCAAGGCAGTGAAGGCACATTATCTTAATTGCTCCCAGGTCGTTGCATAAATAATAATTTGTTCTTAGTCAACTTGCCTGGTTAAATAATGATAAAATAAAAAATATGAAAGGTAAATCTGCTCCCGAGTGGATGTGAAGTTGGGGCAGTGTGGTGAATGCTTATGGTTCATTTCATATGAAGCCCAGTACTTAATGGGAGCACAGGTCACATGCCCCCACCATGCCAGGTCCAATCCTATACCATACTAATGCCATCTTATAGTGTGTTTGTTTAAGGGACAAGAGTCGCATTGTAGTGATGCCATCTCCAACACATAATTATGCACTTAATCCTGTTCCCTAATGTGGAAAACAAAGTGTGGTTGACTGGTCAAGGAGCGTGTCAGACCTTTTCCCGAGTTCAGTGAGTTTCACCCAGCACACTCGCCTGTAACCTCTAGTGGAAGACATGAGAAACCTGCCACACTCATTTGAATTAGCTTTCATTTTGTCAAAGAAGAGTATATCATAAACGTTTGAATAACAAAAGATGTTTCACAACTACATTAGTTTTGATAGCGTTATTTTGAGATGAAGCCCTGTAATAATTACTTTGTCAGTGACAAGTGTATGGAGAAGGCAAGAAAAGGACTGTTTCATACAAAATGATGTACAAAATGACATACAGAATTACTTAAATTACCTGATTCACAGGCACCCGACCTATACAAGGAGCTACAGAGCGACGTGACATAACCCATCCAACTATTTTCCAGTACCAACATACACTACCCCATACTAGACCACCCAGAATCATTGGAATACCGTGACCAGTATGTGAACCCCTGTCACCGTGATAAAGACCTTTTCACCATGGGGAATAGAATCGGCAACCTTTAGCGTTTTAAATCAGGTGAGCAATCACGTCCTTGTCTGTATGAGCTCATGTGACTCAATTCACAGGTAATAATAATTACTTCAATAATTGCTAAGAAACCCAGGTGTTTTAATATGCCTACTTATTTTACATGACTAAAACCATGTAAGTGGACTGGCACTGTTTAATTTTGAATGATCAGGTTGAATGTGTGACCGGAATCTCCCATTCCGCCCCCTCACCATTAAAGCTCTTCATCAATGGCATGACGGTGCAGAATGGTGGCTATTTTTAACCGAACACGCTATGTCAGCAGTGCCAAAACCAGGCTGGCATGTGTCCCTGAGGTCATTCATGTTAAGGTCAGTGGTATTACGTCCATTCTGAGTTACTGCACATTACCCAAGTACAATGCATTCCTTTGGGATGGACAATGACAGACAAGGAGGCTTTGGCAAAAAGACAACTCTTAAGCTACTACGCCAATCATAGGTTTTGCCCATGAAATTGCTAGGTTAAGAGGTTATTAAAGATTTGAGCACTTAGCATAAGTTAGGGTTGTTTTCCATGCCTGTTAGTTGTGACACACAGATGCCACTTGAAGTCTACATGCAGGAAATTTGCATTGTAATAGCAGAAAATGTCCATGACATATCAGAACAATAATGTATCCAAACGTTTTCTTTTTTACCAGACATCTATATAAGCCAAAGAATGTATTTAGAAAGTGCATCCTGAAATGCTGTATTTCTATTGGCCGACAAAGACCCGGTGCCCCTCACTGAGTTAGTTAAAACCTGTGTTTTATTAAGATAGGAGCCGAACATATTATGTTACACATCACTTGGCAAAGACTTCCTTAAATACTATTATACCTGTATTACTACATGATATTGGTGAGACAATCCCCTTTTGTTTTTGTGATTTTTCTCAATTTTTCTCCCTTCCCAATTCTCTCTCTAATCCTGCCTTGTTGGCAGCTCCACATCTCCAGATCTGTGGGATGGCGAGGGGCATTCACACGGTTCATCCAACCAAGTCGCCCGAGCCGCCAATACCTTTCGCACTGTTCACCCAACACGGAAGCCTTTAGTCCGAGTCGCTGGAGAGCGAAGTGGCAGGATAATCTAATTTATCTAACCCAAATCCCTCCTCCTCGCGCAGGAGGCCCGGGGAAAGTCAGAGAACCCATGGTCAGGCTCGAACCCATGACCATCGTGATGTAGACTGTCCTGCAATGCTGCAAATTAGCCCACTACACCACACAGACCATTTGGTGATACAATCTCATCTGAATTACTGTCCTTCCCTCCGGGTTGCAGGAGCAAAGCAGTAATGTCGGCAGTACATGAAGCATGTTACCAACCATAACCAAGTACTGTATCCGTGATGATCTTTTAAAACCTCATTAATGTGCCAGCTTGCTAAATTTACATGTGAATTTTTTTAACTGTGTTTTGATTTTTATTTCTTCCCCTAATGTCCAATTACACTTTAGCTCTCATCATGTCAGCAGACCCTCAGCAGTCAGCAGATTTGAACCCCATATTCAATCTCTGGTGGGATCGGAAGAAGGCGGTTGTAGCATGCAAACCCAAGAATATTACTGAACTGGAGGCCATTGCTCATGAGGAACGGGCTGAGATTCCTCAGGAACGCTGCCAGAGGCTGGTGTCTTGCTATGCATCTTGTTTGCAGCAGGTCATTACAGCAAATGGGTGCTCTACTAAGTACTGAAAATGCTTGCCATGAAGGGTTGAATAACTTCAAGACTGGAGAAGTCATAATCAGTTGCATTGCAGTTGAATTTAGGGAAACCACTTGAAGCATTGGTTGGGTTGAAGATATTTCAATTTCAATTTGTTCATTGCAAACAGCTGACAGTCTGTATATTTTGAAAATACACCCTATTTTAGGCCTGTCACAATATACAATAAATCAATTTATCGCACGATAAATAAAAAATGAGCTCAATAATTTTTACGGCCACAATAATTTCCATTTGCATGCTTGTTTTTTTTCCTCGTCTCTCTCTCTCTACCAAAGATACTTTATTGTTTTGGTTGTGTGTGGTTTTTAATTTCCATTTAATTCATTGTTTTTGATTTTGTTTGGTTTTTATTCCAGTACATATTTTGTTAACAGAGACTTAAAGTCCATTTTATTTATTGTTTTTGGTTGTTTTGTTCATTTATTGTGGATATTAAAAATATTGTCCAGTTCCAGAGTTAAATATTCTTTAGAAATAAAGGTTTATTGATCTTTGAAAAGGTGTACCTGCATTATTATGCCATTTTCATTATATTAGATAAAAATGGTCTCAGAACGACAATATTATCATTTATCGCAATCATTTCTGGGACAAATTTTCATCCAGAAAAATTTGTTATCGTGACAGGCCTACCCTATTTGCAATGGGGGTTGAATAGATTTGATTGCAACTGTAGCTGGAATGCCATGAACAAGATATGAACCCTGGCCACAGAGACACAGGTCTGCTACGAGGCAGCGACTTAAGAAGGCAGCACCATTCAGTCGCATAGGCGAGTTGAACCACTTGCTGCATCCAGTCACACTAGTTGTGCTTTCATACTTCTAATATTTCCCGATAGCAGAAAAAGATGGGGGATTATTAATAAGGCCCTGCTAAATCTCTCCAACTCTTCATCAAGGTGCTCATTCTAACAGAAAGTTTGGTTTCACTTTATTTGGATAGTCAAAATAGATCATCTACAGATATTTATACTATAACAACCCGTTAAAAAGTATAGTGAATTCTTGCTGAGATTAAGTTCAGGGTTAGGTTTAGAATTAGAGTCAGCTTAAGAGTAACGGAAAATGTTAGTTTAGAGATAGGATGGGGTTTAGGTTAGGGTTAGGTTTAGTAGAGGTTAGGTTAATTGAATTGTTATTGATAGTCTTTAGATGGTTTTTAATAGTCTGTAACACATCTACAGATAGACTATCCAAATAAAGTGTTAGGGAAAGTTTATGCCCAAACACTTATCCTTACGTGCTGAAAACTGTGATGCGAACTGTGTGCGAACATGCATCAAATCCACAACATGGACCAGCAAGAGCACAAAGAGGAAATGCAACCACATTTGATAACTACGGTAACCCCAACCCCAAACCCACATGGTGCTGACTTATTATACCGTCCTACGTGGGCACAACTGTGAGAATAATGTTTGCTAAATGTTTAAACGTTACAGGTTGACGTAGCATCTCTCTGTTCTCTTACCTGGAGGTGCGGTGCGATGAGTAAGTTCACGAGCTCCATGCTGTCCTTCTGTTGATTGGACTGCAGGATGCATTGCACCTGGGGGGGCACAGAGAAGGAGGTCAAAGGTTAGTAATGGACAGTAGAGACAGAAGGAAAGAGAGGTAGAGCGATCGTATGTCATCTTGAATAATCAAGACCCTGTGTGTGAGTCATATACATTCGTGAACAATGAATCATAAGTTGAGTAATCACAACATCGTCGACATGGCACAAGGTTTTAGTCATTCTTCAGACGCGGCTTCTCTGTACCTTCTTAATACTGACAATACATCTGTGTTTTTGGCAATAGTGTCTGCTTCACGACTGAGGGCTTCTATTATTGAAGGTGTTCTGACTTCATAAAAGGAAGGCCAGAAAAAGGAAATCTAGTTCATTTGTGATTACGGTGTTTTTATCAGCAAACATTGTGCCGTTACATTTAGTTCCCGTCGAGATAATGAAATCGATTCCCTCACAAAGACACAAACACCCAGATATTCACAGACAGACAAATGGACTGTGACACACACACAGCTGACCATACATCGCTGCTCACTCTTTCACTCAGTCACATTCCTGAAGGTAAAGTCCCTGTCCTGTAACAGAGCTAGTGTGTTCCAGAACCCAGCTTATAGTGCCCACTACTGGGGTCCATTTAGGACACCAAAACAACAGCCTGGTTGAATACAGACACAGAATTAAGCTCCAAACATGAGCTCAAATAGATGCCTCAATAAAATGAACACAAAATGCTCATTTTTTCACCATCATAGAAAAAACACATTTTAGAAAGTGAATCCCCCAATCCCCTCTTTCTTTCTCTACCCTTTCTCTGCCCCCCCCCCCCCCCTCAGTGGATCTAGCTAATCTTTAACACTAATCGAAGCGCTTTGCAACAAGGTGACGCACTTTCCCACCTTCTCCTACCACCCCCACCCCACCTGGTCCTTCTAGCCTGTAAGCTGATGGAGTTTCTTTTTCTGGCCCTGGCAGTTCAGATCCCGGCCACTTCCTGCCAGGCCCAGGGGCAGCTGGGAGATTATGATGCCCCGAAGGCCAATCACAGAGGTCCACAGCACCAGCCACTTAGTTAAGACAAACTGTCCACGGCTCAACCTATTATCACTGAGCTAAGTATCTCCTGGCGCTGTGCCTTCTGCTCCTGTTGTTTTTACTGTACGCACAGACAGTGTGTGTCCGTGCACGCGCACTCAAGTGGTTAAAGACTGAGACCATCATTACGCTGATCACATAATCGTACACTACATACTCTTTTTTACGTCATCACAACATCACAAGTGCAATGTGACACATTGTGGTTCACTAAGAAGTGCTGTCAGTTATCTGTGACTTCGGTTTCACAACTTTCCTAATGATAAAACAATGTGGCAAATGGGCAAAGTTTCCAGTTTCTGGACTACTTTACTGACACCAGTGCAGCAGGCTAGCTAATCCAGCACAGCTAAAGCATTTGGAAGATATGCAAGTCCTAGTTGAACTCCGATCTGACAGACATGGCCAAGTGTGCATTACGTTTCTTGTGTCACTTGTGTATGTGACATCTATCCAAATGTTGTCCCTAAATACATGTATATACACACACCCACGTATGTATGTGTGTGTGTGTGTATATATATATATACACCTATATCGAACACAGTGGGTAGGCCCCAAGGAACAGCAGACTGTTCCCATCGTAGCTTGAGAGCTGTTATATTTTCTTGTATCTTGTCACCGAGGCGATCAGGAAAAGTGTTTAAGATAGGTGTGAGAATGCATTGTGCTCCGTGTGTTAGTTTGTCATCTTGGTACTGTTTTTCTCCCTGTGGAGAGGTTCTGGGAGAGGGTTCCACTGTCTTCAACACCAAAAGTCAAATGTATGGATTGTATTTTTATTCATTGTTATATCACTGTATGCATTGAAGATTTGATTTGTTTAATTAGCTATTTAAATAACTTGAAATGTCGTGAAAAGGTGTGCTGGATTTTTGACAAAGGTCATTTTTATTAGTTATCCGTGCTTTAATCTTCAGCTACAGTGAGCACCATAATTCATTGGACAGTGACTAATGTTTGGTTACGTTAGTTCTGTAGTCTAGCACTTCGAGTCATTGTATTGGTTACGTTAGTTCTGTAGTCTAGCACTTCGAGTCATTGTATTGTTTACGTTAGTTCTGTAGTCTAGCACTTCGAGTCATTGTATTGTTTCAAGCCCCCGGATCTCCGCCATGTTTGTAAGCAACCATGGGCTTAGCGAATAACGGTAGAACTGCACCCCTGTGGCACAAAAATACATCTTCCCATAGACTTTCATTGCGAAAGGAACCTCTATATTTAAGCGAATCATTTTTTTTTAAGTACATCAACTAACTTGATTAACCATCAGATCAGATTCACTAATAAACTACATGTTGATTAGTAGATAAGTTGAATCAGGTTTGCTAGACTCAGGGGTAGTTCAAATAAATAGACTGGCTGGGGGTCCCCAGGGAGAGGTTTGAGAACTAGGCCACACAACGCGGAAGATCCGGGTAATTTGGAGCTCCATGGTTGCTTTGTGTGCTTTTGAGCAACTCTCATTGGAATGAACGGGGCTTAGTGCCGAAGGCGCCATCCAGTTCTCTTAATACATCCATGTTTCAAACTGAAAGTGCTACAGTACAGAACCAAAATAACCAAAGCATGGCCACTGTTCAATTAATTATGTTGCTCACTGTATATAGCTAAAAACAAAGCAACACGCATTCGCCTAACCTTCTCACACAGACCTAGTGTTAACTTCATGGATACTTCCCTTTCTAGGTTGAGGGTTGACAAGATATTTACTGAATCTCTTCTAGTTTTTATGAGAAATTTCACTGTAATGAAGAGTTGAATTGTTACGCATTATCAAGTAACAGACAGCTCGAGTACATACGGTATACAGGTCCTTCTAAAAAAAATTGCATATTTTGATAAAGTTCATTATTTTCCATAATGTAATGATAAAAATTAAACTTTCATATATTTTAGATTCATTGCACACCAACTGAAATATTTTAGGTCATTTATTGTTTTAATACTGATGATTTTGGCATACAGCTCATGAAAACCCAACATTCCTATCTCAAAGAATTAGCATATTTCATCTGACCAATAAAAGAAGTGTTTGTAATACAAAAAAAGTCAACCTTCAAATAATTATGTTCAGTTATGCACTCAATACTTGGTCGGGAATCCTTTTGCAGAAATGACTACTTCAATGCGGCGTGGCATGGAGGCAATCAGCCTGTGGCACTGCTGAGGTGTGATGGAGGCACAGGATGCTTCGATAGCGGCCTTAAGCTCATCCAGAGTGTTGGGTCTTGCGTCTCTCAACTTCCTCTTCACAATATCCCACAGATTTTCTATGGGGTTCAGGTCAGGAGAGTTGGCAGGCCAATTGAGCACAGTAATACCATGGTCAGTAAACCATTTACCAGTGGTTTTGGCATGGTGAGCAGGTGCCAGGTCGTGCTGAAAAATGAAATCTTCATCTCCATGAAGCTTTTCAGCAGATGGAAGCATGAAATGCTCCAAAATCTCCTGATAGCTAGCTGCATTGACCCTGCCCTTGATAAAACACAGTGGACCAACACCAGCAGCTGACATGGCACCCCAGTTCATCACTGACTGTGTGTACTTGACACTGGACTTCAGGCATTTTGTCATTTCCTTCTCCCCAGTCTTCCTCCAGACTCTGGCACCTTGATTTCCGAATGACATGCAAAATTTGCTTTCATCCAAAAAAAGTACTTTGGACCACTTAGCAACAGTCCAGTGCTGCTTCTCTGTAGCCCAGGTCAGGCGCTTCGGCCGCTGTTTCTGGTTCAAAAGTGGCTTGACCTGGGGAATACGGCACATGTAGCCCATTTCCTGCACACGCCTGTGCACGGTGGCTCTGGATGTTTGTACTCCAGACTCAGTCCACTGCTTCCGCAGGTCATCCAAGGTCTGGAATCGGTCCTTCTCCACAATCTTCCTCAGGGTCCGGTCACCTCTTGTCATTGTGCAGCGTTTTTTGCCACACTTTTTACTTCCCACAGACTTCCCACTGAGGTGCCTTGATACAAAACTCTGGGAACAGCCTATTTGTTTAGAAATTTCTTTCTGGGTCTTACCCTCTTGCTTGAGGGTGTCAATGATGGCCTTCTGGACAGCAGTCAGGTCGGCAGTTTTACCCATGATTGCGGTTTTGAGTAATGAAACAGGCTGGAAGTTTTTAAAAGCCTCAGGAATCATTTGCAGGTTTTTAGAGTTAATTAGTTGATTCAGATGATTAGGTTAATAGCTCGTTTAGAGACCCTTTTCATGATATGCTAATTCTTTGAGATAGGAATTTTGGGTTTTCATGAGCTGTATGCCAAAATCTTCAATATTAAAACAATAAATGACCTGAAATATTTCAGTTGGTGTGCAATGAATCTAAAATATATGAAAGTTTAATTTTTATCATTACATTATGGAAAATAATGAACTTCCTCACAATTTGCTAATTTTTTGAGGAGGACCTGTATATCCCAGTCCCCATATCTGAAACAAGCTCACAGCAAAGCTGAATATTGTGAAGTGCCGTGGTCACTCTTGCATCCTCTATTACTAGAGCAAACAGCAAAATGACCTTTAATAAACTGATAAAAAACAGCTTTTGGCACAACAAGAGATAACACAGACTCTAACACACACAGATATAATCTAAACACTGTTTTTAGATGATTTTAGTTCGGGCCTGTAACATAGCAAGTCCGCATCCAACCCACCAAGGTCAGGGGATTCTAGACAGCATGTCTAGTCAACAGCCCATGGCCCTATTTGCCCTTTCTATATGCTCATCCTCTTACGTGTCCGTAGTCACCCCCGTCTTCACTTCCCTTCACTGCTGTTCAACTCTCCCTTCCCCAGAAGAGCTCCTTAATGACCTTCACATTTTGTCCTCACCATCTGTTCCTACCCACAAGTATATTCTCCTTATCTCGTTCCCTCATTCTGAATGACACATTGGAAAATAAAGACCCATTCCAAATTTGTTATCAATCATAGGCACTGCTTGTTTTTTTGTACACACTTTTGTCCAATTCCTCTTGGCCACAACCGAACACCTCCTTTATCAAGTGCGGAATGGTCAGAGATGCTACAAGTTAGTGTAATAGATTACTTTTCTGTGTTGGGCTGAGATCACAACTTATGGGAAGTTACTTAGTACGACCCTGATGACCAGTTAAAAGAAGTTCTGTAATTTTAGAATGTTTCCCATTGTTCCAATTAACAGTAAACACTGTAAACTCTTAAACTGGTAAGTTATAAACGTCTTTAATTTGGTCAATAGTGTCTTACTGAGGAACTTCCCAAATGTTGTGAACTCAGCCCAACCCAGAAAAGTAATCTATTACACTAACTTGTGGCATCTCTGGGAATGGTGAAGGGCGCTCACATCTTTTCTCCAACTACATGTCACAGAGCCATCCAAATCTTATCACAATGCTTGTCCAAAACAGAAGACTTTAGTCACTACATACACGG
Organism: Umbra pygmaea; assembly: GCA_016801145.1. Classification (NCBI taxonomy): domain Eukaryota; kingdom Metazoa; phylum Chordata; class Actinopteri; order Esociformes; family Umbridae; genus Umbra; species Umbra pygmaea. Next base: position 14,068 of record JACXGM010011231.1, on the reverse strand, counting down.
AAGGATTACATTCACCAACTACACTTCTGCAATCGAAATCACATGCACCCAATCTTTTAGAGTTGCTGGAGAGCAATGTAGCAAGCTACATAGTCAGACTTATCTATCCCTTATCCCAGGTAACACTGTGCCAATTTGTGCTGCATCGTGCTGCAGCTCAGGGCAAAATCAGAGAAGCTGTTTGAACTCGTAACCACCGTAAAAACCATGGCAATTGTTTCACAGGATTTATTTTTACCCTACCTCTTGACATAGGCCTTGTGCCTGGGTGGTGATAGGAGAGGTTGTGTTGTCGCGTGGCTGCAGCTGCTGGGTCACTGAGCTGTGGATGGCCAAGGCGTTCTGGAAGTCCTCATTATGCAGTAGATCCAGCAACAGAGCGACGTCGGCCTGTGACTGGGCATCAACCAGGCAGCTCTGCACCCGGCGCAAGGCCTCCAGCAGCTCATCCAGCTCTGCGGAGAGGAAGTTGAGGTTTGATCGCCAAATTTCCAGCATCTCTCTATCTCTTTGAGTCGTTGCTTATCAATGCCGGGGAGAATTCTTTGTATCTATAAAGCTTCGGACCATCATTAAGTTGCAAATTTGCAAGGTATTTTCAGAACATAATTGCATGTCTCTCCGTTCCAAACCTCTCTGCAGCAAGTAAGACCTGGCTCGCACAGATAGAGTCTGGTAATATAAAAACTGTGCAATTAATGGAATATTGCCATGCCAACATCTATTCAGGTACCATTGCCTATGTGGGTTGGGTACTAAATGGGATTCTACTATTGCCAGACTGGATTTGGCATGGGGATCAAGTTTGGCATGAAGGTACCATGTACATATGGGAACTGTCAGGAGCACATGCCCAAGGGTGGAAACTGGGGTTTCTTTATGGTTCAGAACAAACTGGTGGACTTGGATTAATGATTGCATTTTAAATATATAAACGATTACAACAAATTGCTGTCTACATTCATCTGCATAGGGATGTGAGAATTTGCTTGAAATCTATGCTAGAATACTGAAACAAGGACAATGCTATCTCAGTCACCATTTGGAAAAAGGCACATTTTTGCTTAGGGATTATGGTTAAGTTAAAAATCACAATTGCAGTTAGGTGTTAGGTAAGGGTTAAAGTTAGGTGACTGAGGCCCATTACATTTTGTGTTAATTTATAAAAAATTTACCAGAATAAATTTTAACCAGAATATGGGTCACGAAAACTAATGTTGCCTGTTTTTTTAAAGAATGTGCCAGTATACGGTTAAATTCTATATATTGGCTATACTAACAATTGTAGGATGGCTCAGTGGTTAGGGGGTCAGACTGGTAGTCAAAGGTTGCCGGTTCGATTCCAGACTGTGCCAAATGTTGTTGTGTCCTTGGGCAAGGCACTTTACCCTAAGTTGTTCCAGGGGAATGTCCTTGTACTTACTGTAAGTTGCTCTGAATAAGAGAATCAGCTACAATGTCATGTAAAATGTTGCACTTTTTAGCAGAGTTGAGTTTAGATCTCGCAAGAGTTCACTAAAATTGCTACAACACAAGAATGACACACATCCAAACATCTGACATCTGACACAAGTGTTTTGCCCCAAATCAATCTATCTGACGTATCAGAGGAACGGGGGTGGAGACTTCTACGTGTCTAAATGGGGGAAGTCTTCCCACTAACATTAGTTCTGGCCTCCCCTTCCTCCATCAATGGCCCCTGCCCAGCACCCTCCTACTCATTGTTTGAATTCCTTTGTTCAACAGATGAGTGAAAGTTTCCAACTGTCCTATTCTTTTTCTGCCAGAGCCACATCTCCTACACCTCCCCCACATCCTGTCTTCAATCCATGCTCACCCGTAGCTGTGTCCCTACCAGACAGACAGTTCCCTTCCTTGGTCTCCTTGACCACCTCGGGAACCTCAAACATGGGGTTGTCGATCCCCGCCTTGGCCGGGTTCTGGGCCAGCTTCTTGAGCCGGAGCGAGGTGTTGACGTAGATGTCGTTCATCCCTTTGCTGGTCTCCTGCTCCCTCTTCCTCCTCAGCTCCTCTTGGTAGTGTTGGATCCTCTCCATCTGGGCGCTGCAGTGGGACCCCTGCACCAGGTTACTCCCTCTCCCAAACAGATTGTCCCCAGGCGGGCAGTCTATAGCCCTTTCCCTCACGTGCAGCTTGGCCACAGGACCCACTGGGTCCTCTTTCACATATTCTGGTCCTCCGTTCATATAGGAAGTTATCATCCCTGCTCCAAGATACTGACCCTGATCTGACCCTAACTACCCCGGTCTGAGGCGATAGGTTAATGTCTAATACGAAGACCTGAGGCTGGGACTCCCCACTGCAGCGGAGGCCATAGCAATTCAAATGTGGAGGCGCTCGTCGGTCGTCAGCAGATCCTGGAAAACATATGCAGTGTTAGAATGGAGTCATTCATCAGAACAATCACCAACCTGGTTGCTTCAGTTTAATCTTTTTTAATTACAGGTATAGGAACTTCCTGTGTAAAGGGATAGTACAAACAAACACACCAGATGGAAAAAGACAGTTATATTGAAGAAATTAAATCCCAATTATGAACGCAGCTACAGAGGTCACTTTATGTTGACTGCCAATTCGACGTACAGATCTGTCAGCTATGAAAGAGGTCAAACAATTAGCAATCTGATATTTGAGATTTCAAAGCAACAGGAGGCATCTAACAGAGTTCCAAAGACCCCACATAGACGGTACCCTAATTAAAGTTGCGGAAGTTTTTCTACGTGGTGCCGGAGTTTGTTATCGAAGCTTCAGGCTCCAGACCACACACACGCACCCTTGAAGAAAGGCCGATCTGTCTCTATACCTTCTGTTTTCTACTCTGCTATGAATAAACAAGTACCCCGACCCCTAAAAAATAAACGATTTGTTGCGTCAAGAGAAACTGTCTCAAAAATCACAACACCATACACCAGACACGCAAAGAGGAACAGTAGCCGAAGGTCAAAGCAGACTGACAGGGATAAACACTTACCAGGGTAGTTGCTCAATGCCCCAAAGATACATTCTAAGAAATTACCACAACATTTATACAGCACCTCTGTGACCCAGTCTCAAACAAAGATTGTATGTGGTGATCTTCGTGAAGCTGAATGGCAAAGCTCCACCCATTGCATCCAATACTCAACCAGAACCACCATATTCCTCCTCCGAGGTATCAATTCAACATGAGCTAATCCACCCCACAGTGCAAACACCCTGGCCATCCCTCACAGGTGCAAAGATGTTAGTCCTGCAGTCTCATCCAACCCATGTCTGTCTGTCCCCACCTGGTCTTGCTTGACTTTCTCCTTCATCCAGTGTGGCTCTGTGGGACCTTCAGCAGAGACGTCACCAGAGTGTCACAACCATTCATGTTTCAGGAGGAAGAACACTCAGGGACAATATCATCTGCGGCTAACGCTGGGTTACACTGACGTCCCCGTCATTCAGGCCGGTCTAATCATATCTGCAGCCATAACAGCATAGCTGTCTAGAAATAACATGCCTAAAAAGTCAACCCCCTGACAGGACAAAACAAGAAATGACCATGAGAATGTCATCAATAGAACAATGAATGATTGGATGGAGGCCAGTGACGTTTCTGTCAGAAGTCCAGCCAGCCACAACATACACACATGGCATGCTAAGCCCCGGCTAATTAGCTCTTCACCCCCACCACCAGCTAATCAAACATGACAGGGCTACTCTCCCCCTCCACTCTCTGAGTCCCTAGCCCTCATCCTCCTCCCTCTCTGCCTCGCGTCATGTATGTGGGCATGGCGCCCTTGGTAAACCAACAGGACCATCTGTTCCTCTGCTTCTCTCCAGTGGGCTTGCTTAAGCCTGGGGATAGGGATATCCTGGGCCACCGTAACCCCTCCGGATCTTTCAGCAGTGTGAGACTGAGGAGAAACCAGGGAGTTGCCAGCATTTGATGAGTGTTTGAAGGATATTTTCAATGCAAACAGACAGCATCACCGGAGCGCGTACCGTTCTCCCTGCCCGAGTCCACCAAACTGTGTCAATTCTTCACAAAGACTGTAGTCACAGCCCACCCATTCCTATCTCCATTCATGGACATTGATTGACAACTGATAAATGATGTGGCCTTAATTCAATATGTTGTGTACATTTCAGGTTCCACACCCGATACACCAGAAGAGGAATGGCTGCCCTCTTGAGTCTGGCCCCTTGGGGGTTTTAGGCCAGGTATCTGTCAAAGCAATTTGTGACAACTGCGTTTGTAAAAATAGCTTTATAAAATACATTAAACTGATTAATCGTCATTCAGAAAGTGAATCTAAATTGTATTTCCTTCACTCATAATTTGGAAGGATATGACATCAGATCAACTGTGCTCCCTTTTTGAAGTTAGAGCACAAGGCGTCACCTGACTATAACTACACCAGCTGGGAACTAATTGACTGATTGATTGAGGAGGACGTATATTGCAAATTGCACCTTATTCAATATTGTACTACTGTTGGTTTAGGAACTGTGATAAAACGTTTATATTGTGCACTATATAGGCAACACAGTAGTACTTGGCATGCCGAGTGCCTTTAGGAAATGGTTACATCGTTGTGTACCATTCTGTCTTAGTTGAAAATAAATACATCTTATTTCAACTTAGTTGATGTAGCCTGTTCAACAGATGAATATTCTAGTGTTGCGTCTATACTGTACAGTTCTTACATAGTAACTAATGCAACACATATACATGTACATCCGCAGATCTGTACAGTTCCTGTTGTTTTAAACATCTACTGTACTTTAAGTACAACACATTTTATTATAAAGTGGTGCATAGCTACCACATTGGGATTTTGCTGTATGTGATATTAGACTATGTTGTCACCAGAAGTAGCGTATAGTGAGCTGGCTATACACCATTAATCGCATTGTTGACTACACACATTTCAAAATGCGCGGATGCTGTTGGCAAAGTTGTTATTTTTGGAATTAATGTTTCAAGACAATCGGTCTACTCACCACTTCAAAGTCTTTCAGAAGAATGTTAGTTAATTCCCCATAATATGCGAGTGTTATAAAGTCGTGGTTCTATTGCGTACCGAACATTTCAAAGATGCGTAGCCGTATCGTCTTTATTCTTCTGCCTGGTGTCTAAATCTGGTGTCTCATGATCGTACTTAACAGCGGTCTTTGAGTTGGGACGGCATGCAACATTGCGGTGAAACTGCGCATGGTGTTTGGGGCATCTCCCAGGCAACTCCACAGCGCCACCCAGATCGCTATTTAAATTTTCGTCCCATGTGTTAATCCATATCTTGTTTTCTGTTCCCGAAACAGTGAACTGATTTAGCTGGATTCAGATGGATTATTGCTAAATATCAAGACGCTTAGGCTATTACATATATGGAATCGACTGGTAGGAGAAATTACATAGCCACTCACACATTTTGTCATTCCACCTGCCAGTTGGCAAATGCACACTTAAATGAAAAAGAACGAAATTAATGATTCTAGCTGCCAAATGCACATTGAACTGTTTGCTCGAACCCAGCTATAGAATTACCAGCAGATTGGCCACAAATACTGTAAACTCTTTGAGTGTAAGGATTTCAAAATAGTTTTTCTGCTTTTCACGTGAGAAACCCGTTGAAGGTCCGGGTATTTAATTATTTTGGAAATAAATAATGTTATAAACGGAAAACAAATTTTTTCTTCATCAGGGCTCAAATATTAATTTGAGGTTCTAGCCATATTCCTGTACTGATCAGCTTCATTATTTGGCTACTGGCTAAGGACCGTAATACAGTTTAGTAGACCAACGTGAACCAAGTTTTATGCATCAAAGAAGAAAATCCCTTTTTTTCTTTGAATAGACTTTATTAAAAAAGGAAACCCAACAATAACTTTTTTACATAATGATCAAGGATTTTTATTATCATATCTCTTTAATCAGTTTCATATCATTACAGAAAATGTATTATAGTACAGCGTTGTTCATTGTCTCCTCATTGCTTAATAATAATTTCCGTAGGAGTGCTGGTCACATATATCTGTACAATATGGTTCATCGTCTTAATATTTTTTTTTTATCTGTACATTTTTTTGTGAAGTCGGTTAAAAAGGCTGTCAGCACTTAAAGAAGCTGTTTCTTTTCTATCTTGTTTTCCCCCTTTCTCCTAGTTAATCAAATAAAAGATAGTTTTTGTTTTCCCCAGATGACCACGCCCCCTGGGGGGTTGGGGGCTGAGCTGCACCTGGTGAGGTGATAAATAAGGAAGCTTCAGGGTCTGGGCAGGTTGGTGGGTGAGTGACTGTACGGCCCCCCTCTCTACCAGCATCACCGTTGTCCCTGCCCAGGCATTTGGCACTGCGCACATAAACAAGACTCACAAGATAAACAACAAGCAAAGCTCTTTGTGAAGCCGTTATGATGCATACTAATGAGAGAAAAATAGAAGTGTGTGGTGTCACCTTTAATGAAGCAACACATTCCAGAGGAAGTAGACCTAGATTATTCCCTCTCCTCCTTCCTCTTAGCTGAGCACCATGGGAAATCTGGAATCTTCCTCAGTGTTTTTCTTCATATCATATTATAAAAAAAGATTATTTTTTTCCAATAAAGATGAGAAAATAATAATTGTCTTTTTTTTCGTCCTGGCAGGCACCTACAGCTCTATTAAAATGCTACTGCTATCAATAAAGTCTAGCATTGAACACACAAAGCAATTGCAATGAAAGGAACAAAGTCGCCTTATAATATAATAATGATAATAAGAAGAATAATGATAATAATAATAAGAATAATCATAATAATATATTACAGAATAAATCTCTTTTTATGATTAGATTTTTTTCTTGAAAAGTTATATTTTCCTTTGTTTGAAATACTATTATAATCTTTTTAAAGTAATAATCTTTTTTGTATCATATATGTACCTAGGTTTGTGATCGAGATGTTGACTATACCTCAACGTTATCCAAATCAATAAAAACTAGCTGTGCCGTTGCATATTACAGAATAGTCAATGATATGTGGACATGCACCGTGAACCACCCATTCCAACCCTCTCTCTATTCGAAGACAACTCCACGTTGCACTTTGATGACATCATAGACGCCCGATCACCATGACGTCGACAACCTCCCCCTTGTGCAGCTCCACGTATTGCTCTGTTTTTGGAGGTAGCATCAGGAGTCCATTGGCACTGCGCATGCTCATCAACCTGCTGCTCACCTGGTTTCCTACAGGATGGCGTGTGGGAGGGGTAGAGGAAATCAAAGGGTGACAATACACTCACCTTGGGCCTCCTACTTGTATTAGACTGCCAGCACTACACTCTAATTGTAGCCTTTCATCCCATTGAGCCCAATAGTGAATCAAGTATGAACTACATGCTATCATAAAAAATATACAAATAGTAACAGCGTGAGGCTTGATTAGACAAGAGCACTCTGGACAGCACAAAATCTGCCTGTCAACAAAGTCAATTAACCATTATTCAATTAATAGGTTATCAGTTATTGAGACCATTGATCAGGTCATTGACAGTCTGTTATTGAGACTCCGTACAGCAGTGGCTTGTAGTAGAATTGACCAGTATGTCATCAGTACCTGTGCTCTGGGCCCACGGCAGGGGCTCTTGATGGTGCCATGTCAGGATGCAGCGGTGGTACTCAGGGCGAGGGTCCAACTTCACGTCACAGGACAACTACGGGACAACCACAAAATCAACAGGGTGACATCACACGCTCACAAGGCGTGTGTCACAATCGTTTAATAATTCCTCCTTGAAACACAGAAGTTAATCCTGCGTTATGTGCTATATGCTAGGCTATATCCGATCTGCCTTGATCAGTGGAAAAGGATATTCAAAAAGTAAACTAAACCCATTCTGGTATTTCTCATTTGTTGTCTCCACGGTTATTCCTCCCCTTCGCCTAATTACGATTGGACCAAATAATCAGTGATGAGAAAAAGGAACAACACATAACACATTTTCACACATTTGAGCACCAATTGGCCGAGTCAGGCCCTACCAATAGGAGATTGTTATTAACGAGACTTGCAGCACCTTACACTTCTGTAGTCATGCATTTTATTTAACATTGGTCCTGGGATTCAAACCCACTTTTCTCATTAGAAATTAGCATTATCTACCATCAGAGCTAAAGAGGTCAATACCTGTTCATATCCTATCCTTCCTCAAGTGTAAACTTGTTCACAATGACATACAAATCTGCGAAGGGAAGTGAACAGGTGTACATTTCATGTTGAATGACAGATTATTGGAACATCCCCATTGTTAATCCCATTGGCCGGTGATCCCAAGGTGTTCTGAGCATGGGATCTGGAGAGTACCAACTCTGACCGAATAGAACGAGAGCCTCAGAGTCTCGGCGCCACACAGCGTTGTTTGTTAGTCTTTTGCGTTCCTCCGTAAAAATGCATTAAAAGTAAACATCTACAAAAGCAATGCCGCTGATATTCTCCAATGTATTTTAAGAGAAAGGGTGGAAATTTCAAAAGAGTTATCGAGATATTACCCTGGCTTTGATGATGGTGGGCCGGGGGTCCAGGATTCCCTGCATTTTCCTCAGTGCGGGGATGACAAAGAGGTTACATGTGACCACGGCAGACACCGGATTACCTAGGTCAGATGGAGGGAGGGAGAAGAACAGTGTGTTACAGACTATTCTAGAAGCAACTGTCTGATTCTCTCTTTCTCTTTACTTTACACACTACCTGGGAGGGCAAAGATTAGTTTGCGAGCACCATCCATATCCAAAGTAGCGAATGTTGTTGGGAGACTAAACAGACAGGGAAAGATATAAAAAATATACATCAGCAATCCCTTTCATCAATCAATCAATCAATCAATCAATCAATCAATCAATCAATCAATCCATCAATGAGATAATTAATTCATCTTATACCCTGGTTTCATGAAGACCCGTCCAAAGTGGATCTGAGCATGCAGATCGACATCCAGCACCTGTTTCAAATAGTCCTGAAAAAGACAACCACACATTTGGAGTCTTCTAAATTGAAAACAATATTCCTTTCTAAGTAAAGTCTGGCTTTTAAATTAACATAAGATTTATTTTTATTAGGCATTTAAACAGAATAAATTAAACGAAACAGAAACAAAATGTATGGGATTTTATTTTCAGTAGCAATTTTCCTTCTACTTTGGGTTCTAATGAATACACCCCTGTGATTCTATTTTTGTAGATTTTGAACCGTAACAATAGAACTACCTATTCTTTTTCTTAGGTGACCAGCTTACAAGTACTGTAAAAACTCTAGCTCAAGATTTTTTATTTATTTCTGAATTTTTCCCCCCTCCTTTCAAGCAGCTCTGCATCGTCTACAGATCTGTGGGATGACAAGGGACATGCACATGGTTCATCCAACCACATGTCGCCCAAGCCGCAAATTCATTGTTGGATGATCCATGTGAGCGCCCCTCGCTATTCCGCGTCTGTCCAAGGCGTTGCGGAGCTGCCGACAAGGCAGGGTTGTGGGAATTGGGAGGAAAGAAAAATAGAAAAAAAAGTCAAAATATTCACTGCATGTAGGAAATCATTTAAAAAGCTTTTTTCAAATTGTTAAATATTTTTGAAATACATGTTCTACACAGCTTTTGATAGCTGGTCACTGAAAGCGAAAGTAGTTCTGTTTTCACTCAGCAAAAGTCTACACTGTGCGCCTTTAAGTGAGATTGTAATTCCAAATTTGTCCAGTGTATGAACATTTAATTCCATGAACACTATGAATGTAAAATCAATTCTAAATGTGTATGTAACTAAACAGTTGTAAAAATGTACATTAAAAGCAAAATACAGTGCATCCGGAAAGTAGTTACAGCACTTCACTTTTTCCACATTTTGATAAGTTACAGCCTTATTCCAAAATTGATTAAATTAATTGTTTCGGAAAGGCACACACCTATCTATATAAGGTCCCACAGTTAACAGTGCATGTAAGAGCACAAACCAATGTGTGAAGACCAAGGAATTGTCTTTAGACCTCCGAGACAGGATTGTATTGAGGCACAGATCTGGGTAAGAGTACAGAAAATATCTGCCTCATTGAAGGTCTCAATGAGCACAGTGGCCTCCATCATCCATAAATGGACGAGGTTTGAAACCACCAGGACTCTTCCTAGAGCTGGCCAACCGGCCAAACTGAGCGATTGGGGGAGAAGGGCCTTAGTCTGGGAGGTGACCAAGAACCTGATGGTCACTCTGACAGAGCTCCAGCATTTCTCTGTGGAGAGAGGAGAACCTTCCAGAAGAACAACCATGAGAGCACATGAGAGCTCGCTTGGAGTTTACCAAATAGCACCTGAAGGACACTCAGACCATGAAAAACAAAATTCTCTGGTCTGATGAAAGATTGAACTCTATGGCCTGAATAGCAATTATCATCTCTGGAGGAAACCAGGCATCGCTCATCACCTGGCCAATACCATCCCTACAGTGAAACATTGTGGTGGCAGCATCATGTTGTGGGCATGTTTTTCAGCGGCAGAAACCGGTAGACTTGTCAGAATCGAGGGAAAGATGAATGCTGCAATACACAGAGACATCCTTGCTGAAAACCTTCTCCAGAATGTTCTGGACCTCAGACCAGGGGAAAGCTTTATCTTCCAACAGGACAACGACCCTAAGCATACAGCCAATATGACAAAGAAGTGGCACACGTACAAGACAACTCTATGAATGTCTTAAAGTGGCTCAGCCAGAGCTCAGACTTGAACCCGATTTAACATCTCTGGGGAGATCTGAAAATGGCTGTGCATCAACCCCACTTATCCAACCTGATGGAGATTGAGAGGCCCTACAAAGAAGAATCAGAGAAAATGGCCAAAAATAGGTGTGCCAAGCTTTTAGCATCATACTCAAAAAGACTTGAGGCATTAAAGGCTGCCAAATGTGATTCAGCAAAGTATTGAACAGAGGCTGTGGATACTTATGTACATGTGCTTTTTTCGTTTTTTACTTTTAATAAATGTGCTAAGATTTCAAACACACTTCTTTCACATTGTCAATATGGGGTACTGTTTGTAGAATTTTAAGAGAAATAATAAATGTAATCCATTTCGGAATAAGGGTGTAACATAACAAAATGTGGAAAAAGCGAAGCGCTGTGAATACCTTCCGAATGCACTGTATGAATAAAAATGTTTTTATAAAATGTTTTTTATAACACAATTTAAAACATGTAAATTCCCCACCCCAACCAGAAGATGTCAGCAAAGTTTCAATGTCATGAATAATGACCATTCATACTCACTATTTGCTCACATACCTTCTCTCCCATAGACACCCCCCCAGAGGTGATGATAACGTCAGCACGGCTGATGCCCTCATTCAGGGCATTCAGGAGGTCATCTGGACTGTAGGGCCGATAGACAGAGAACAGTTACCAGTTACCATCACGCCCATTAGGTAAACACAACGTAAGGACAGGAAGAAGTAATGGAAGGGGGCAAAGGTAAATGATGAGGAGGTAATGGTGGAACACGAAGCACAATGAGAGGAGTGTAAATCCTACTTGTCTCCCACAATGCCCAGGTTGATGGTGGGGTATCCGTGCTCCTGGATGGTGGCCAGCAGCGTGGAGCGGTTACTGTCTCTAATCTTCCCTGGGTGGAGGTCGTCCTCTGGGTTCAATAGCTAGGGACAACAAGGCTGTTGTCATTAGGTACCGAACTGAAGATAACTGGAGCAGGAGAGGGTTCCCTTGCAGTTTTTTTGGGGGAGTGGATTTGTATGCATTATTTATGCATGGGCTTGCCAATTCCCCCTAAACCCGCCTCTCTGCAGCTGTGCAATTCCTTCGATAGGTGTGGAATTGTAAATAGCGCTCACATGGGATCCTTAGGCAGCTCATGTGTGGGATGATTACACTCACCAACTATACTTCCGCGATAGAACTCATAAGTGCCCAATCTCCACACAAGGAGTCGCTGGAGACGTGGCAAGGTACATAAATCCAACTTATTATCTATCCCATAAGTGGAGCAGCGCTGTGCCAATTTTTGCTGCCTCATGTTCCTTGGGCTATTTCCAATAACAAAAGCTATGTTTCATTTATGTTGCATATTTAGAAAAACAAGAATGAAAATGTTAATCTTACCTCATTGCCAGTGGACATGACAGCCACCACGGGGAACTTCTGCACCTCTACCTCTGTTACGCCAACAGTGGCCAGCAGGCCGATCTCAGATGGGCCCATGTGGGTCCCTTTGGACAGAACACACTCCCCGCGCTTGATATCATGACCTATGGGCCTGCAGGGGGCGGGGACTTGTGTTAACATGGGCATCATTTTAAAGGAGACAGCATTGAAACAGGCACACACACGCACCTGATATCTTGTCCTGGACGGGCTTGGACTAAGATCCTCACCTCTAGTTCTTCTGTGCCCTGAGAAGAGACAAAGCACTCTGGGAAGATCCATAATCACACCAAGTCACATCCACGTTCTCCTATAAAAAACTCAAGGCAAAGCTGCCAGCTTGACCTTATACCTAACACTAGGTTGTTTAGCCTTGCTGAAAGCTACGCCTCGAGTCTCAGAACGGGACTCATTAATCCTGGTAATAATCCACTTCTTTTCCTGGAAGTAGTGATGCCCTAGAAAGATCTAACAACTGTACTGTCCTAGATCCTATACCCTGGTATTAAAAAAAGCTGGTCATTATCGCCTGGAACTAGACCCTGTTCATACGGTTCACAGGCTAACTATGTTCAAATGTGAGACTCACGTCCTCAGACTCGCGGAGCAGCTCTGTGTCCTCCACCTGCACCACAGCATCAGCCCCACAGGGGATGGGCGCCCCTGTAGTCACCCGCATCACCTGGCCAGGCATCACCGTGTGGGTGGGCTGCAGGGAAGCACAAAGAGACGGGCGTGAGAAACACACTGATGCAAAAGTGCAAGTAAATGAGAACGTTCTGAACGTTGCCCCACAGGCGCTCCCAGAATCAGAAAACACTAGAATGTTTCTAGTGTAAGTGAAACCTGCTGTGTTCTCCAAGACATCCAACCACACAAGGTCTGGCACAGAGACAGGTGCAAAACACACCATTTTACTTACAGTAAGTTAATGAAGGCAGGGCTTTTCTAAGATCAAGGAACTACCAAATATGGTGAGCTTGTTGGTAAGGACCCCAAACCTCTGTTTAAAAATATACATGTTTACCTTGTATGCCCATGTGTAGATGAACTGTATTTAATATTACTGAGGCCTAGCCTAGAAATCTAGACGCACCCTAGCGGCAGCAAATATAATTTGCAGCTAGGGTCAGTCTAGCAACTCTCCAATGACTTGCGAGCTGGAAAAACCAGATTCTGGTCAGGCCAATCACAATGTGTATAGAGTTGGTGGGCGGGCTTAACGTAATTACGGAAAACAAAGAAATGGTTGCTGCTGCTGGGGAACAGCGGTCTTTCGAATCGGCTTTGGCCGTGACTCTGGTAGACTTGGAGTTAATCTTTTCTTTGAGAAAATAACAAAGAACGGCACTGAAGTCATTCTTACAAAAGACCTCCGAGATAGGACACTTGTTGCTCTGGTTGGTTGTAGCTATCCTATTGCGTGCATAGGGAATTTGAAAGACAAACGTTTATCCCGCCCCTCGGATTGAGCACAATGGTGAGTTCCCAGACCCAACAATCTCGATGTGGGTCTCGCTTGCCAGGCTAACTGAGACCTATATAAAGAAGAAAATACTACACCGCTGGCTTTGTACTTACATTGGATGGCAAATAGAAGAACTTCAAAGAACCTTAATGTTATTGTTTTTGGGTTAAAATAGAATAAACACCCTGGAAATAGTATTCTGCATTACCACTTTATGTTAATGCATTTTATATGTGTTCCCAACTACATTATGCATTGGAATTTGAATTATTACTATATGTGAACATTGCCTGAATGTCTGCATATCACTGGCAGTTTCTACAGACACCTGGCATTTTATGGACAACAACTTGTGCGTGTGTGAGTGCGTGTGTGTGTGTGTGTGTGTGTGTGTGTGTGTGTGTGTGTGTGTGTGTGTGTGTGTGTGTGTGTGTGTGTGT
>JACXGM010011230.1:0-25290 GCA_016801145.1 Umbra pygmaea | reverse complement strand
TTTGCCTACTCCCAATGACATGTTTTTTAAACTATATGAACAAAAGATATTTAACTTTATATGGAATGGTAAGCCAGACAAAATTAAAAGGGCATACTTGTATAATGAATATGAACACAGAGGTCAAAAGCTATTGAATATTAAAGCTTTGGACCTTTCATTAAAAGCATCGATTATACAAAAGGTTTACCTAAATCCTGATTGGTTCCCTAGTAAGCTAATAAGAGTATTTCACCCATTGTTCAGTAAGGATCTCTTTCCATTTCTACAAATAACAGCTGACCATTTTCAAATAATGGAAAAGGAAATCATTTCTAAGATGTTGATATTTTTCAAACAAGCCATGAAAAGTTGGTTGCAATTTCAATTTCATCCACCTGAAAATAGGGAACAAATTTTACAACAATTATTGTGGCTAAATTCACATATACTAGTTGATAAAAAGCCTGTATACTTTGACAAGGTGTTTGGAAAAGGAGTAATGTTTGTAAATGACATTATAAATGAAGCCGGTGGAGTGATGCCGTACATATAGTTAACAAAAACATGGAAATGTTTGCTCCCTACAAAAATACAATCAACTAACTGCAGCAATACCATATACTTGGAAGAAGAAAGTACAAGAGGGGAAAAAAATCGGATCTTGTCTGTCAACCATGTATCAAAGATCTCACATGGATGAAGAAAACACGGATAAACAAAGAAATATACCAATTCCATTTGAGAACAAAAAAAATTGTTGCTGTTCCATACAAATTACAAAATAGCTGGGAAGAAATTTTTGATGTTCCAATCCCGTGGCATAACGCTTTTGGATTGATACGCAAAACAACACCAGACTCAAAACTTAGAATATTTCAATTTAAATTATTATATAAAATACTGTCAACAAATAGAAATCTATACAAGTGGGGAATTCAATCTTCCCAACTCTGCAGATTTTGCTCTGAGGAGGCCGAATATATAGATAATCTTTTTTGGTACTGTCCATATGTAGCATACTTTTGGTCACAGGTACAAGAATGGATGAATAAATGCAATATTTATCTTGAATTAACATTACAAATAGCAATACTTGGAGACTTAAAATGTAATAGTCAGACAATTAACAATATGATAATTATTTTAGCTTTAATTCCAAATCGGTGGAGTCATTGACAATAGAAGGGTTTCATAAGTATGTGAAGCATCACAGTATTGTAGAAATACACATGGCAAATGGAAACCCAACATGGCTGTGGTTAAGAGATAGATGGACAATATTGAAATTAAATTAAGAGTTGATCAATTAAAGAAATTATGATTGAGTGTAAAATGCATAAGTGAGAGCTAAATGTTAAAATGTGAAATGCAATTGGTCCCAAATACTGGTCAGGTAAAGGTTAGGATGGGGGTAAAATATAGATATCAATAATATAAAAAAATGTGGGATTGGAAATGATGCACATTTTAGAACGAAGACAATACCTATGTCGAATACTTAAGCTGATCCTTCCCATAAAAAAAATAAAAAATAGCATTAGTAGTAGTAACAGTAGTAGTATTATTATTAGTAGTAGAAGTATTATTAGTAGTAGTAGTAGTAGTAGTATCATTAATAGTAGTAGCAGTAGTGGCAGCAGTAGCACTGTAGTATTAGTAGTAGTAGTAGTATTAATAGCAGTAGCAGTATTATTAATGCCAATTAACTTTACTATAAATTGCAATATTTACTACAAATGAATGCTATGTTCACCCTGTCGTGTGTGTCCACCCTATCGAGTCTAAGTGGCCGACAGGGTGGACATTTTGGAACAACGACAGGGTGGACATTTTGAGCTTCAAATAGCAAATTAGCTTACAACAAACTGTGACTAGCGAAATAGTTAGTCTAGCTGTTGAAGAGATTTTGTTATATTTAAACGTCCATATTTTGAAAATATTGTATTTTATTCACTTCCAGTATATTTTATGACGACAGGGTGGACATGTTAAGCTTAGGCAAAACAAGTAAACAAACTTATATGAAGGAAATTTGTCAGTTGGAAAGTCAGCAGCTACTCACCTCAGCAGATGAAATTCCCACCACTGAAGAGATAAAAAAATCTGTTGTCCTGATGTCATTAATGGAGATGTCATTAAAGTGAGATTCCGCAATACGACAGGGTGCGGAACATGTCAAGGGACATGGACAAACTCTTGTTTTTTATTAAATAAATAAAAAAGTTTTATTACAAAATGATCAATACACTCAATTTGAGTAATATCTTATTCAACAAAACATTAATAGGAAAACTAAAATATATTTTTTTATGATTTGACTATTTTACATTCATTCAAATTTTAATGAGCAGTGCCAGGGACATAGGAAAATAACATACATCCTCTTATACAAAACTAAAGAAAATCTTGAAAATGTATCTAAAAGAGCCAAGTAATGCTTCTGTTATGAATAAAATACTTAGTATGATATAACACACCCTTTCAGAGTCATTTGTATGTTAATTTATCATGGCAAATTAGTTATTTATGTTCAGGACACCAAAAGGCACCCCACAGTGATATTGACCCAATTACACGTACATACTTTATAGGTACACTATAATTACCGAAAGGTACGCTGTAAATTCTGTGTACTTACGCAGTACTTTCCGGGCTGTAATCTAAAGCGTTACCAATAATGCCAATGTAAATAATGAGGAGTGGTTCGTCCATGTGGATTAATGACAGCCAGAGATATCGCGTCACAAAGGTGGGTACTTTTCACTGACTATATTTTAGTAAACTAAAAACATTACAGTCAAACAAGGAAATGGTGTAACAAAACATTTATTTTCTGTAGGAAATTAAATTAAATTTAATGAAATAACATTTCCTATTTTTCATACATCGCTATAAAATGCGACCCTTCACTTGGTTTCAAAACCTCAATGTGGCCCTCAAGCAAAAATAATTGCCCACATCTGCTTTAGACTCAATATTTCTGGTTCAGGAATGCTCAATGTATTCACCATGTGACTCCATTAATTTCATAAGCATTACTAGGAGTCAAATTCCATTGCATATTGTATGAAACTCTAAAAAACTTTTTATCTGTATTTCTTTACTTAGTTAAAATTTGCTATATACTCAGACATTGAGATGAAATTGGTTTTACATACAAACACTCACACATTCATCAGAAATAGACTGATCATATTGGTCAATTGGATCATACCCAGAGAAAGTAGTTACCACAAGTCTGCACTCGACATGATCAGGCAATCATTATTTAGGGGCGGCAAGGTGGCCTAATTGTTTAGGGCCCATGATTCATTTTTGAAGAATCCCCCAGAAGAATGGTTCACCCCCCCACACACACACACACTACTAGGTGAAGCCTTTATCATTCTGTTTTTCAGCCAGACAGTTAACCCTAATTGCTCCAAGATTGTTTCTGTAAATAATAATTCCTTCTTAATTAACTTACCATTAAAATTGATTCAAATCGTTTTAATGATTGGGAATGTTAATAAATTGGTACTTTTTTGTCAAATGAGTATTGTATGATAAAACACCTAGACACACCGAAAAGCATATGTAAAAAGCACTTTTTAAAGTAACTTAAAATAGTTTAATTAGTTACTTTCAATAAATAGTAACACAGTAACGTAACATAATTACTTTCATTAAAAAGTAAAGCACAAGGTAACTAGTTACTTTTAAAAGTAACATTCCCCAACACTGATGCTGAGTTCACCCGTTTTGGGAATTCTCGAAATAAAACCCAAATGACCAGATAATGGGAGTTTATTACTACCTCTTCACCACAATTAATCTTTGTTTTAGGCTTTGTATTAATTTTATTAGATCACTGATTAGTTATGAGCTGTCTTTACCGGTCATTTTGGTCTCAATTAGGAACTTCACAAAACTTGGAACTCAGCTGCACCCAGAAAAAGTACTTTTACTTGTACTTCTGATACCTCTGCTCATCATCAAGTAAAATGAACGACATGGACGCTACACCACTTGTATTAACAGTGGGCAATACGTTGGAAAGTGAATCTTAACTGGAAGTCTGCTTGGCACCCTGTTGATGTTTTGAAAAACATGATCTAATTATATTTATTAGGTCTGAAGTATTGTCATAGGATGTGAGAATGGAAAATTACAACAAACTATTAGTGGCAGTTATCAATTTACAATAGCAAATTCTTTAAACTAATTAATTCGTATTACCGTAATTCCTCAAACAAAAACTGGTAGTCAATTAAACGCCGGGCCTCTGATAGTGGCTGGGGGCATGGTCAACACGGACAAATAAAGGCCGGTCTTAAATAAAGCTGTGGGAATATTACGTGTGGATAATCTCCTATAAGTGCCTTTCATGTAATGTGCATTCCAGGTAAGCGTAATGCACATTTCTATCACTTTAATAGTTTCAACAATATATTCATGCTATTTTCGGATTATGGTACTTCTGCTCCTGCGAGCTGCCGCTTCGTAGGTTTTTGTTCCAAACCTAATTTAGCACAAGTTAAGCTACTCACTACCAGGTTGAAACGCTAACTCAGGGTAGTCGCAACTCAGGTTGGACAGAACATTTACGGAATGCCAGCTCGCGGAAGCAGGAAATAGTATCGCTAAGTATAATTGTCCTACTGGTATTTCAGTCAATGCGGCTGTACGTTTTAATCAGCTTGGTGTTGTTTGTATTAACGTACAGGTAGATGGCAGTAACTACATTGGAAATAACATGGCTCCCATTCAGTGCAAGTGATTGAATCTTCAACAACTTTTTTCAACTACGTATTGGATTTGGAACGGTTACAAGAAGTGTTGAGATTGCAATAACAACGGATTGCAGCAATAAAAGGCAAACTGGAACAAGGATTTAAACAAAAATATAGCCAATTATACTTATCAAACAGGGGGAATCAGAAACAAAGGCCTGCCTCTAACAAAAACCTGCTTCAAATAAAAGCCGGTTTCCTTCTGCAGTAGAGGTAAATAAAGGCCCCGGTCTATATTTGAGGAATTACGGTAATATATTTCTGTAATGTATAGGCTGCCCTGAAGTTTCACTTATTGCTTTATATTGTAAATAAGAGATGATGTAGATGAAGATGTTCTTGGTTGAAATAAAAATGTCAGAATCAGGTCTCAGTTGTTCGTAGATTGTTGTTCGGACAGGGTTCACAGACATCAAGGTACAGGTTTACATCATGAAGGAATGCCCGTTGGAACCTCTCGGGGCCGATGGGCCAGTTACTGCGTCAGCCTCAGTCAGTGGATCTTAATTGGAGATGCCGAGATCATATTATTGAATGGACAGGGACTAGGCTAATGGAATGTTATCGCACTTGGTTTGGTGCATTGTGCACAATTCCATTTGTGCGGGTCCCGAGTGTAACATGAGCTCGTCTTCCAATTAAGATCCATATATATATTTTTATATGTTGACATGAATACTGATACAGTAGATATAGCGGGGTGTTCAATGGATTTGCTTCTAATATTGACTTCTTTCAAAATGCTGAAACTCCGTTAGTCAATGGATTTGCTTCTAATATTGACTTCTTTCAAAATGCTATCTAAACTGCTGTCAGTCAGAATGCGGTGACGTCCGAAACTTCGAACGTCACCAATCACGTGGTGTTGTGACCAGTGTTGGGCAGGTTACTTTAAAAAAATAATTAGTTATGGTTACTAGTTACTTCTCACAACGAATAATTGAGTTAGTAACGGAGTTAGATCATTATAAAAGTAACTAATTACCAGGGAAAGTAACTATTGCGTTACTTAAAAGAAATCAAGTATGTCAAATAACTTGGATGCCCCCAATATTTAATATGTTAAATGAATGAAATGGAGACTAAATATAATCAATTATTTGTCTTAGTCTGAGTTATAAAAGTTTGCGATGGTTTAAGTTGCTTTGATGTCGTGGCTCCATCTCCTTTAGTAGCGGAGCTCACGTTATCAGCTGCATTGTTGGCCACTAGATTTGTGGCAGCACTTGACAATGTGGGGTGCTTCATTAGATTTGAATTACTTGCCACTGATGTAGAGAGAGTGTCTTTCTTCCTGTGCATAAGTTGTATGTTACATAAACATTCTTGCCTTTCACCACAACGAGGGAAAAGTAGTGCTTATACTTACAGTTCGTGAAACCTAACTTTGGCTTGCCATCGCTCTGACTCCTGGTTGTTGGTGTGTGCAACTTTCTGTGCGTGTGTGAACTAAACAGTGAACACCCGCCCTACTCTGCCTCTGGTTGGTTGGCAAACCATGGATATGTACTCTAAGCCAATCATCATCAGTTGTGGTTGTCTACCACCCCCCCAACACACACACACACACAAACACACACACACACACCAGAGAAAAACTTTGTAGGTCCTGCAGAGAGAAAGCATACTCAAATGAAAACTGCTTCATTGAGCTCAATTAAAGTAACGCCACATTTAATTGTCAGTAATTGTAATGGTGTTGTAATGGGAGAAACAGTCATTAGTTTGATTACTTGTTACTGAAAAAGTAACACTGTTTATTTATAACGCCATTATTCCCATCACTGATTGTGACTTTGATACATTGTGCTCATTGTGCCGAATCACTGTGCTTTGAAAATTACATCGGAGCATCAGAGCTCTAGTTTCCATTTGCCCATCACTAGTAATTAAGATTATCTTGACTGAGGAAGCGCCTCACGTGATCTACACAGATCGGAAGCGGGAAAGCAGATATAAGCAAAATAGATACTGTAACACAAAATCTTGGTGTATCATTAATGATTGTTTGTATTGAATTAAAAACAAAAGTGGAAGAATAAACACGTGTGGATGAGAAAATGGTTGGGGAGACGGGCTCAATGTTCAACATGGAATGTTTCGAAATGTCCGTCACTTCCTTCTCTTTGTAGACTTGTTTCCTATTGGCTATTGTGATAGTACTTATGTAATCACAATCTTGCCCATCCCGATAAATATCAAACATGTTTGATATGATCGAGGTGAGCACGATTTGTGTGAGAGCAGATTGGGAGTTGTAAGTTTTGATCTGTGAACGCCTCACATTACCAGATAATCTGCTCCAAACACAAAGAGATTTTTTCTCAGATTCTCAAGAAAGAATCAGGCGTAAATCAGCCTAAAAGTGTGAGCCGGGCATACGTGGAAGTGTTAGATGAGAGGAGGGATTTATGTTTGGTACCTGTCATTTGAGTTTGGATTAAACTGCCTTACACATACTCTGGGGCGAACACATTACCTGCTGTTTCTAAAGGTTGATATTCAGTCTGTCACTGGGACATTCCCCTAAGATACTTAAACTTCTGTTGCTTTAAAATAATTTACCATCTGGGTATGGTAGACTTTACAATATCTTATCAGTATTTCACAATAATTTTAGCATAAATGCATATACAAATATCCCACAGATGACAGACATTGCTAAATTAGTAAATAAATGTGATAAGTCAATTTAAACTCAGTAACACATGGTAAAAAGCACTGTCCAATGGGCTAGTTTTATCTTGCCTTGTTCTTAAGGTTGACTGAGGTTGGGGTTGAAAATAAAATACATTTAGCAGATTATTTGGCTTTTTGTAGAAAATAGATTGTATACAGTATATGCTACTTAATGTAGCCTATGAAGGTCTGTCTGGATAATGAAAACTGATGAGTGGCTGGTCAAGGTAGAGAGAACACAGATCCCCCAATTCCGTACAAAACCTCTTGCCAGATTATGACAGTATGCCATTGTAAATTGAAACACTTTGAAAATGACAATGCAAAATAAGACAGATCTATTGTTGTAGTCTGTACAAAACTTTTTTTTGCTGTAAAAGGACACACATTGGAAAAATGCATGTGTGGGTACTTCAGGGATACTTAATACAGGGCAAAATTAGGCAATACAGTAACAGACAAGGATGTAAACGGCTGCTGTTCTACTGTACATGCAATTTGGAAATGTATGGGGATAAGTAGACTGTTAACTAACATAAGGAGGATATAGACTTGCTCTCTCTCAGTCCTGTTCTAGGTGAGATAGTGTGCTCAAAGCTTTCAGAGCCAGCTTTAGTCTCAGGGTTCTCCCAACAGATTGATTGCAAACTACTGGTAGATGCCAATTTATTAAAATCTTTAAAAAAATTCTGAAGGGTACATGCAATCGGTTAACATACACATATTTTAGGCATTGTGAGAAATTGCTAAATAGCCGTACCTGGCACAAGTACACTCACTGGCCACTTCAGTAAATACACCTGTTCAACTGCTTATTACTGTACAAATCTAATAAGCCAATCACGTGGCAGCAAGTCAATGCATTTAGGCATGTAGATATGGTCAAGCCGATCTGCGGATGTCCAAACCAAGTATCAGAGTGAAGATAAAAATGTGATTTAAGTGAATTTGAATAAGGCGTGTTTGTTGGTGTGAGACGGGCTGGTTTGAGTATTTCAGAAAGTGCTGATTTTCAGGAATTTTCCCACACAACCATCTCTAGAATTTACAGAGAATAGTCAGAAAAAGAGAAAATATCCAGTGCTAAAAAGCCTTTTGTTTTTGGCAGATGTCAGAGGAGAATGGCCAGACTGGTTTGAGCTGATGGAAAGGTAACAATAAGTCAAGTAACCACTTGTCATAACCCATGTTATGCATAACACCTATGCAGAAGAATGCACAATACATTGAACCATGATGACCAGAGGCTGCTACTCCTGTCAGGTAAGAACAGGAAACTGAGGTTACAATTTGCACGGGCCCACCACATTTGGATAATAGAAGATTGGAAAAACATTACCTGGTCTGATGAGACTCAATATCTGCTGTGTCATTCAGATGGTAGGCAGTGTAACGATTGGACACAGGATTTATATTTAAAGGTGTTTAATATGATTCTGAAACACCAAATAATAATGCAGGGTAGAGATAAGACAAGCAGTACATAAACGTGGTCCAGGCTAGGGTCAGAGCACAAATCAGGCAAAGTACCGGTCCAAAATCCAAAACGTAGATTCAAGACAGAACAGGGTTGATGCACGGGTAGTCACAGGTAACAGTACAAGGCAGAAAGACCTGTATGTACGATTCATATTGGATCGTTCATATCATTATTTTTGGCACAGGTGCATTACTTCTATGATCAGTATACTGCTCGGTACTAGTACATTGCTCGGTACTAGTACGAGTCGTTCATTTAGTTCTTTTTCGCACAGGCGCATTACTTCTATGATCCAGTATACTGCTCGGTACTAGTACCTGAGTCATTCATATTGTTCTTTTTGACACAGGCACATTACTTCTATGATCCAGTATACAGCTCGGTGCTAGTACATTGCTCGATACTAGTACATGAGTCGTTCTGTTGCGCCTCGGCCTCCTCCTTCCCCCTTTCATCGGTCGCATTCCCCGGAGTATTAGGACCCGTCCTTGGTTATGCTTCTGTTAGTTCTAGCCTTCTCTATGTTTGGTTATGCTGGCCCTCTCTATGGGCGGTAATTACGCACGCAGGTGTATACTGCGGCAGCTGTCTATGATTTGTAATTAGTGGGCTATAAGACCCGTTGGAAAGGAAGTGGTTTTGTCGATTATTGAACCTGTTTGTGGTCCTTGTACTCGCATTTGCTTTTGTATTCATTAAAACTACATGTTCGATCGTGCTCTTGTCTCCAGCCTTTGTGGACCGTAACAGAAATAATCAACCTACTACATGGAGACAGCCGATCGCGAGAACCTGGTAGGAGCAGTTGGTGAACACGACCGAGTGCTCCAACAACACCATCAGCTCTTAGCTGGCTTGGGCACTGCTATGGAGGAGGTCCTTCAGCGGCTTCGAGCCCAGGATGCTACCCAGGGTCCCGCACCGACACCGGGTGCCGTAGACGAGCCAACCGCCTCCTCTTCCTCTGCTGATGGTGGAATAGCCCTTTTGCTCCCGGAGCGATATGACGGCAGCCCTGACCGCTG
The DNA here is from genome assembly GCA_016801145.1 of Umbra pygmaea. Taxonomy (NCBI): domain Eukaryota; kingdom Metazoa; phylum Chordata; class Actinopteri; order Esociformes; family Umbridae; genus Umbra; species Umbra pygmaea. Next base: position 15,352 of record JACXGM010011230.1, on the reverse strand, counting down.
TCTGGGCTTTTTACTGCAGTGCGGGCTTTACTTTGCGCACCGAGCTGGTCCGCAAGTATCAGGAAGAGCCCAGATAGCCACTATCATCTCCGTTCTAACGGGGAGGGCCTTGGAGTGGGCTACCACTCTCTGGGAACGAGGGGGTCGGGCCACTGAGGATTACAACATGTTCACCTCCTTATTCCAGGAGGTGTTCGACCATCCTGCGGAGGGCAGGGAGCACGGGGAGTGCCTTCTGCGGTTACGGCAAGGAGGTCGCTCTACAGCAGACTACGCAGTGGAATTCCGGACGCTGGCTACGTCTAGTGGCTGGAACGAGAATGCCCTCATTACACTCTTCCGAGAGGGGCTGAATGAGGACGTTAAGATGGAACTGGCATGCAGGGACGACGAGGCAGACCTCGATCAACTCATCGCCATGGTTGTCCGGGTGGACCGCCTCTTACGCACTCGCCGTTCAACTGCTGGGCGCTCCATCCTGCCTCCTTTTCCGTCCTCTGGCGGAGAGGCGATGGAGATGGACACGACACGGCTTCATCCCACAGAGAGGAGTAGACGTCTTTGTCTCGGGCTATGTCTGTACTGCGGTGGAGGGGGGCACGTTCTGGCACAGTGTCCCAACATCCAGGGGGTCCCGCGCCGGCCTCGGAGACCATCGACACCTGACACTAAGGTAGGAACCTCTCTTTCAAGTTTACACCTGTCCAAGTATACTATGCTACTTGATATAGTGTTGGTGGAGTACCCGTCTATAGGTCCGCTGGCAGCATTAGTGGATTCCGGAGCGGCCAGGAACTTTATGGATCAGGAGACGGCGAAAAAGATCAACGTGCCTATCCAGCCGTTGGAGGTTCCTATTCCCGTTTTTGCCGTGGATGGGAGACCCATAGGTAGCGGTAAGATCATCCATGTCACCAAGCCCATCGTCATGGCAACGGGCACGTAACACGTAGAGAGCGTATGTTTTATGATCATCACCTCTCCTACCCATCCAGTTGTATTAGGCATGCCGTGGCTAGTACGGCATGATCCTGTCATCTCTTGGAGAGAGAGACGTGTCAAGGAGTGGTCCTCGGAGTGCAAGGAGGAGTGCGGTAGTCAGAGGGTCTTCACTACCTCTATAGAAAGCCCTAACGCTTCCCAGTCTAACCGTTCTGTTGTACCCCGTAAATACCAGGACATGCTGGAGGTCTTCTCGGAAAAAAAAACCACCTGCCTGCCTCCTCATCGCACTGGTGACTGCGCCATCGACCTGCTGCCTGACGTTTCCCTGCCTCGGAGTCATGTCTACCCCCTTTCCTGCGTGGAGACCGCCTCTATGGAGACTTACATCACCGAGTCCCTCAGGCATGGGCATATCCGGCACTCCACCTCTCCTGTCTCATCTAGTTTCTTCTTCGTGAAGAAGAAGGATGGTGGACTCCGGCCCTGCATCGACTATCGAGCTCTCAACCAAGTCACGAGGAAATACAGGTACCCCTTACCCATCATTCATTCCGCAGTGGAGACTATGCATGGTGCCAGAGTTTTTACTAAGTTGGATCTGCGGAGTGCCTATAACCTGGTGCGCATTAAGGAGGGGGATGAGTGGAAAACCGCTTTCAGCACGACCTCGGGGCATTATGAATACCTAGTCATGCCGTACGGGCTGTCCAACGCTCCATCTGTATTCCAGGCATTCGTTAATAACATCTTTCGGGATTTGATAGGTAAGAGTGGTATGGTTTACATCGACGACATACTGATTTATTCACCCACTTATCAAACCCACATCCACCATGTCAGAGAGGTACTAAAACGACTACAACAGCATCACCTTTACGCAAAGGCTGAAAAATGTGTTTTTCACCAGAAGTCAATCTCCTTCCTGGGGTATCAAATCACAGAGGCCGGCATCGAGATGGAGGTGGAGAAAGTGGAAGCAGTGCGCCCCTGGCCTACACCAACTACGGTCAAAGAGCTGCAAAGATTCTTGGGTTTTGCCAATTTCTACCGGCGCTTCATTCGCTCCTTTAGCACCGTCGCAGCCCCTCTCACGGCCCAGCTGCGAGGAGGTCCTGTACGCCTATCCTGGAGTGCCGAAGCGGAGGAGGCCTTCCGGGCATTGAAGGACCGTTTCACCACAGCTCCGATCCTAAAACACCCGGACGCGGACCTGTCGTTTATCGTGGAAGTGGATGCGTCGGAGGTAAGCCTTGGAGCGATCCTCTCACAAAGGCAAGGTAATCCAGCCAAAATGTTTCCTTGTGCCTTCCATTCCAGGAAGCTGACCCCTGCGGAGAGGCGTTATGACGTCGGGGATCGGGAGCTCCTGGCCGTGGTGGAGGCACTTAAACGGTGGCGACACTGGCTGGAGGGGGCCAAGCACCCGTTCGTGGTACTGACGGACCATAGGAACTTGGAGTACCTGAGAGCGGCGCGACGGCTGAACCCTAGACAAGCCCGGTGGGCGATGTTCATGACCCGCTTCGACTTCCACTTGACGTACCGACCCGGGACGAAAAACACCAAGGCCGACGCCCTGTCTCGGATGTACGCCATTGAGGAGGACCGGAGGCTGGAGGAACCCATCATACCCCCTGCTAGGATCATCGCGCCTATCCAATGGACAGTTGATGACGAGATCCGTGCTGAACAGGTACACCAACCATCTCCACCTGATTGCCCTACAGGCCGTCTGTTTGTTCCTCCTGATTTCAGGGACCGGCTGCTGTTTTGGGCCCACGGCTTGTTGACATCTGGACACGTCGGGATATCTCGCACCCTGCAAAACCTACAGGAGAAGTATTGGTGGCCCCAAATGGCCGTGGAGGTACGACGCTATATTTCTTCCTGTTCCTCCTGTGCGCAGAACACCAGTCCCAGACACTTGCCCTACGGTAAGCTTAAGCCCTTACCCATACCACAGAGGCCCTGGTCACACATATGTATCGACTACATAACCGATCTGGTTTGGAGGACGTTCATGGAGAGGTTGGGGGTCTCTGTCAGCCTTACCTCAGGGTACCATCCTCAATCCAACGGTCAAGCCCAACGGACCAACCAGGAGATCGGACGTTTCCTCCGAACGTACTGCTCCCACAAGCCGGAGAAGTGGTCCGAGGTTCTACCCTGGGCAGAGTACGCGCAGAATTCCCTTCGACGCTCCGCCACGGGTCTGACGCCGTTCCAGTGCGTCTTGGGATTCCAACCACCCTTAGCGCCGTGGCACCCCAGTGACACGCGCATCCCAGCTGTCGATGAGTGGTTTAAACACGCCGAGGAGATCTGGGAGGCAGCATACACACGGCTTCAACAGGCTGTTCGACGAGCTCGGCTACAGGCGGATCGACATCGTGCAGCGGCTCCCGCCTTCCAACCCGGGGATCAGGTGTGGGTCTCCACCCGTGACATGCGTCTTCGTACGCATTGCAGGAAACTTGCTCCGAGATACATTGGACCCTTTCCCATCCTCCGTAGGGTCAATGAGGTAGCTTATACTGTACGTTTACCTTCTCATTACCGTCTCTCACCTACCTTTCATGTGTCTCTCCTTAGGCCGGTGGTTCCGGGTCCCCTGGACACTAACGTGCCGTCTGTTGCCCCTCCTCCTCCGCTCACCATCGACTGCGACACTGCTTATTCCGTCAAGGCCCTCCTGGACTCCAAGCGGATCAACGGCCGTCTGTTCTACTTGGTGGACTGGAAGGGCTACGGGCCCGAGGAGAGGAGTTGGGTCCCGTCCCGCGACATCCTGGACCCCTCCCTGCGGGTTGAGTTCCATCGGGCGCACCCTTCCCGTCCGGCCCCTCGTCCCCGGGGGCGTCCGCGCTCTCTCCCTCCTTCCGCGGCTGGAGCCGCTCCTCAGGGGGGGGTACTGTTGCGCCTCGGCCTCCTCCTTCCCCCTTTCATCGGTCGCATTCCCCGGAGTATTAGGACCCGTCCTTGGTTATGCTTCTGTTAGTTCTAGCCTCTCTATGGGCGGTAATTACGAACGCAGGTGTATACTGCGGCAGCTGTCTATGATTTGTAATTAGTGGGCTATAAGACCCGTTGGAAAGGAAGTGGTTTTGTCGATTATTGAACCTGTTTGTGGTCCTTGTACTCGCATTTGCTTTTGTATTCATTAAAACTACATGTTCGATCGTGCTCTTGTCTCCAGCCTTTTTCGCACAGGCGCATTACTTCTATGATCCAGTATACTGCTCAGAACTAGTACCTGAGTCATTCATATCATTCTTTTTAACGCAGGCACATTACTTCTATGATCCAGAATACTGCTCGGTACTACATTGCTCTGTACTAGTACCTGAATCGTTCATATCTTTTTTTGGCGCAGGCACATTACTCTATTATTCAGTACGATTTCGTTCTTGGTTTTGCACATGCTTGCTCATCACTGTAGACTGAGAGAAGGAAGACGCACAGAATTGTACCACTTAACTAGTCCGACCAAATGTTAAAGGAGTGTTCCACAGTAAATCAGTTTCATAGTAAACCATTGACAAACGTTACCATAGATGATTTATGTCATATACACGTCTGTTCTTTTTCAATATATCAGAGAAAAGCCGATAGTATATTTCAGTTCCTTTCGCATCCACTGGGGTGCTTCTGTATTCGTCTAAACTTGAGTTACCACAACTCCAGAATTCCAAGCGAATTTATTGCCTGTCCCCGCTTGAACACACCGACACAGAACATGGGCAACAGCACACCTCTGTAGAGCTTGATGCTAGAAAGTAACTAATTTCTATTCATCATGCCCGTTTGGTGTTCTGTTCCTGGTTGCAGAAATTACAAGCAAGCCCAAAAAGAAGGAGTAATCTTTCACACTTTACAATAGGCTATAAAAAGTTAGGGTCTGCAGTCTGCATTTTAGGTCGGAAGATTATGAAAGGGATCTACGTCCTAAATTAACCGGCAATACAGCCCGAAAGCGGCTGAAAAGCGATGCGATCCCATCCATTTTTCTTTATCTAGAAAGAGTAGCCTATATATAGTAAGGTATAGTAATTTATCCAATCAGCTAGCTACTAAATACAGCTGGCAGAGTACACATACAGTACAATAACATTACCACACAGACACGATATGTGCTCCATTATCAAGGTACAGAAAACAGGTTTAATAAACTTACTCATCTGTTAATTGTCCTCCTGCTAAGTCTCTCTTCATGTGTGCTGGAAAACTCCAGTGATACAGTGACGCATATGCGGTCGTCAGTCATTTTTGGTTCAAGCCATACAAGTAAAACTTGTCCATGATCATTGTAGCAAGTGCTTTTTTCTTCAGTAGACATGGATGGACATAATCCCACAGAAGCACTTAGGCAATTAGAATTTAACCGCGTTTCAACTGTATTATCTGTAGAACATGCTGCCTGAATATCAAACTCCATTTGTTGTAAATGTTCTTCGGTGTACTCTGGCACAAACACGTATGGTTGGATGTCACTCAGAATGTAAAAGCAAGTTGTAAAATTCCTCATCTGCAAATCCTAGGTTATTAGCAATTGTGTTACCAGCGACTTTGTTTACGAAATGTTTCACAGAATCTAGAGAACATGCCGGGTGGGCGGGGCTTGGAACAAGGAAGCCAGCGTTGTAGTTCTCTACATACTGAAAAAATCATACCACCTCGTCTATTTAGCATTAAAACGACTGATCAAAATGTCACAGAAAGACAAGCTATACCTTAAAAATCAAGGACAACCGAGGCTTTAAGAGAGTAGGTTTGAAAGCCAGATCAGTATAACAGGGATGCTTATTTTCGCGACCGAATACACGCCTACATTCATTTTCCTATCTCCAAAGTCGATTCATACCATAGGGTGACGTCAGCGTGTGAAAATTCCCCGCAAAATTTCTAATCATGCTCTTACACTAGCCAGGCATGTATTAAACATATCTCACTGTTCTACAAATGTCTGGGAGAAGCTACTAGCACCTCCAGATCCCTGTAGGATGAAGTATCCCTTTAATAATTTGGCAAATGCACCTTTATCATAGCTTACATATGGATCTGTTGATCCTATTATAGGATTATGTACAAAGAAATATTTTAAGCTTTATGTTAATGGTCGTTCTTAAAAAATCAAATGACGCTGGATACTTAAAATAATGGGTTTACTACACACATCTGTATTACTGCTTGGCCACTGAAAATCTTTGTTATAATGAATTGATTATATACGGTAGGCTGTTAAATTTTGTCTATGCAAACTGCCTCTGAACAAATGTTTGAATAATATAAACTCCAGGCTGTGGGATGGAAGTGAACAACACACTGACAGCTACACTTTTATTGTATTGCCTCAAATGTAAAATTTTCTACCAGATGTCAAGATTTAGTTCATTATCTTAAATGGTTTTGGAGATTTGCAGGTGCATTGTTTCTATGATCCAGTATGTGGTTAAAACATTTTGTTATTTTCTTCATTTTTGAGAAGGCTTATTATTTCTATGATCCTGTACATACAGTATGGATCAGTATACTTGTTATTTTCATTCATTTCGATCTGCGCATGCGCAAATGAATGATATGAATCAAAAAGATCCAAAGATACTAGTCAGTAAAAATAATCGAACCTTGCAAGGAGGAAGTCAAACCGGCATGCCTATATACTGTGTGAGCTTGTGTGCAGGTATTTAGCATTCCAGTGATTGTGATCTAGACAGTGTGTTGTGTTCATGTGTGAGAGGATCTTGAGTGTTTACGGTGTCAAGTCTGGACTGAGTGGAATTTTGTTGACTGGATCTTACAGACAGGGGCACCGCCAAGCAGGCCCCCCTAAAAAAATTACATATTGGGCCCTATCTTACACCAAGCGCAATTGACTTTTTACACCAATGCATGTATCTTTCCTATCTTGCACCCGACGCATATGGGACTTTTCCCTCCACAGACACGCGTTGGTTAGAGTGACCATGAATTGATTTCCAAAAAAGAGGACACTCGGCCCCGCTGCCAGTGTTGACAACTATTTTCAATGGAAAGTAGCTAAAGTCTGCTCGAAAAAAAGTTGCTAAATGTCGCTAGATGAGTCATACGCTAATCAACATATTTGTGACGTCATCACGTCCACTGAACTAAGATTCTTCACACGACAGAAACAGGAATGAATAACTGTTTTAAACTCTCTTGTGATTAAGTACATAAAAAGCTCTTCTGATTAAGTGCATGAAAATAATAAAAATAAATGGTTAAAAAAAACTCTTCATTTAAAACAAAAGGGAGCAAACCATATAGATTCATGATTGTCCTTGACAATGCTGTTTGCACATGGGCAGCTCATTCAGCTGAGGTGTGGTAGTGCTCATCCGCCTCCTCCCCTTTCTCTCTGTGTCAGAGTTGCACTGAATAGAATAGAGAGAATAGAGAGAGATGTGCCTCAGAGTCCTTGCAGGAAAGCAAGACCACACGATCGTGGAATTTTACTAGCGACTGTCTTCTACGAAAAGTAGCTAAGTGTTGTCCAAAAAGTTGCTAGATTTGTCGCTAGTTGCTTTTTTGAAAAAAAATCGCTAAAGGGGGTCTGAAAAGTTGCCAAAATAGCGTTGCTAAGTTGGCAACACTGCCCGCCCTGAGACACAAATTCAGACAGGCTTCTCAGAGCCTAAGATGCCCAGGACAGTATGTAAAAAGTTAACATGTCCGGGGAAAAGAGGACGTTTCATCACCCTAGCATTGGTAAATTAGGGAATGAACTTGCGTTCGTTGGGCGGTACAGCGAAAAGAAGAGGCGTGTTCCAGCGCAAACATTTCCTGGTGCTATCTTGCAGTTCCCGAAAACAATTCCGCCACTGATCAGGAAAAACCTGGTTAAAAGTCAATGGCGTGTTATTCAGATATTTTAAGGGCGCATGCTTGGCCATAATGTAGCATGTGTACAACGCGCATACACTTTGTTCCTTTCATCTACACAAATGCAGCAGGTCCTATTATTGCAATACATAATTGGAAGGAAAAATATTACCACACGAGGGAAATCATTGTGGTGTCCGAAGATACTGTACACATTTACCCAAATTATTCAGAATGAATTTTTTGAACATCAACTGCAAGGGAACCCATTCAATCAACATACAAGTGATTTGCGATGCAAATAGTAAAATCACCCATGTCTTTGCAAATTACCCTGGCTCAAGCCATGACTCATTTTTTATGGCAAACTCTGTAGCAGAACGGAAGAGGAGATTACTTGACAGAAGAGTGAGGCAAGCAAAGTAATCTCGGTCTAATGTTAAACTACATTGCAAAAATATTACCATGCATTCATAACTCGTGATTCAGTGAAAGTAAGCCCAAAACATTGGAAAGAATGTCTTGTGAAATTTCTTTATTTACATTTTGTAAGAAAAAAAAGATCAATAGCAATATACCATTATAATAGCAGTCCGCCATGGAACAAGCGCTTCTGCTCTTAAAGGGAATGTGTGTCAAACCAATGGTCAATCTATTAAGTATTTTTAGTTAATAGTTAATCCATTATTTGTAGATATTGGTGGCACTCAATTAAAACTACTAGAACAAATTATTATACTCTACAATAATATATTTAAACAAATTGAAAAAGTGTCAGAGGGCCCTGTTTTAACAATCTGAAACGCAAGTATCAAACGCGAAATGCAAATGACATTGTGGGTGGGTCCCGGGCGCTGTTGATATTATGCCAGCAGGATAAACAACACTTGCGCCCGACCCAAATCTAAAATGTGTAGGTCTGAAGCTACATTAGTCATGGTGTGGTTTGGGCGTAATGTGCAATTAACCGATAAGAACGTCATCTTACATTCCCTTTAAGAGCAGGCGCGTTTGTTCCAAGGCAGATTGGTATTATAATGCTGGATTGCAATTGGATCTTTATTTTTTACAAAATATAAATAAATAAATGTCACAAGACATACTTTCCGATGTCTTGGCCTCACTCTCACTAAATCACAAGGTTATGAATGCATGGTGATATTTCTGCAATGTAGTCTAACATTAGACCGAGGTTACTTCGCTTACCGCACTCTTCTGTGAAATAAGCGCTCCTCTCCCGTTCTGCCGCTGGGGCATTTGGGTTAAGTGGCAACGGAACATGCATTTCAACATCAAGTCTTCTCAAGTCCTCTAATGTTTCCTCATTTATGTCATCAACACATCCATGAATTATGAAAATGTTGTGTAAAACAAAAATATGCTGCGACTTTTTGAATACTGTACAATGTCTCCTGTCCTATCCAAACACCTGAAGAGCATTTTCAGTGTGGCAAATGTTTGTTTAATTAGGCTACACTGCGTGTGTGTGTTTTCGAATAAACAGCATTTCACGCACTATCCGATGTGGAGTTATCTGTCACTGTCAATTGATTCGTAATAGACCACTCATTTTGTTATCAATGAATTTACTTAAATCAGCTGTTGACAATGTTGACCATATTAATGTCAAATAAACTGTCAATAAGCTGCTACGTTGCTATCTAGTAAGGCAGTAATTGTTGCTTGACTGAATTTCATGTTAATCTAGGAACGCAAAGAACATGAAGGTGTCAGGAGGGAGCTTGCTTCTGTCAGAGCCTCTTGCATTCAAAAATGGCAGACATAAGTTACAGAATATACATTGCTTCTTAAAATCAAATCATATCTGACATTACTGTCAGGTCAATGGCCCAATCACTTGAACGATGGGGAGGTAGACACGTGGCCTTCGTATTAGAGAAGTTCTCCAACAGGTCCTGATGAGGTCAATGATTGCTGAAATGGGACTTAGAACAGGATAGTCTACCAACACGATGTCAATCACCATACTGTCACAGGATACATGATGGCTGGATATAAGAATGCCTGGCTTTGTGTCTGTAGCTGGTGTTTTCCCTGACCAGCGTGGAGCCCCCTGGATGTTGAAACACTGTGCGAGAAGGTGCCCCTCTCCTCCGCAATACAGGTACAGCCCAACACGTAACCGCCGACCTCGTCCATAGCTGTACCCAAACTTTCCAGCTGGAGATGGTGCTGTTGGAGGACTTGATCATGTTTCCCAGGGCTTCTGCTAGACCTCCCTCATTAGCTGCCTCCATAAGAAAGTTTGATTATTCTGTTGCAGTGTAGCCATGAGTCTGAAGACAATTGCGCAGTGTTAAGGATATTTATTCTTCCAGACCAGGAGCACAGGAATAAAGGGACTGCATACAAGAAACCATAATCGACAACGCTTGTCTGTAGAGCAGGGATTAAATACCCTCCTAATGGGGACCAACTAACAGCTGTGCCATAACACACTTGTGTGCATAATCAGAAACCATAGAGAGTAACTAGAGCACTTCACTAGCGCTAAACAATGAAAACCATAATATTCCCTAATACTCCGGGGAAGCAGACCGTGGAAGTGGGCAGGAAGGGGGCAGAGATGCCACACAAACCACCCAATGAACAGTATTTTTTCAAAACTAAAAACTTAAAATGCACTGTTTTAGATTATTATGCACAACAGTTGCAACACATTTTATAGGTTGTAAAGAACTGAAAATGGTCATTTATTGAATTTATAGCATGTAATTTACTGCTATCAAAAGCTATTTCAATCAAACATAGGGCAAGTTGGAAGTATGGAAGGCACGGTTCTTCTTTTTGTACCATGGAATAAAGTGGTCAGTCAGAAACTCTATATACATTGCCACGGTTGTTTTTGCCAATGACCCACTGCAACTGTTTCTACTTGTAAGCATTGGTTAGGGCCGAATAGTAGGTTTATGCACAACTGCAAGCCTCTGGAGGATCCCACATCTTGAGGTCTGCGGGACTCCAGAGGCACAAGCAGCCTCAAATACCTGTTTGCTGCTTTGTAATGGCATTTTAGCAGCTGCTCTCTTAATTTGATGAATTTGTCTGGCAATAACCTTCCTCAGGGGCGGACTGGCCATCGGGAGGATCGGGAGTTTTCCCGAACGGCCGGTCCATTCTGGGCCAAACGGGCTGTCACATTTTACTTTGACGGCCGGTCGGACGCATTAAAACAAGTGACAGTAGGCTGAAATGGACAGGATGTTGCATCCGCAAAACTGCGCACTGGCCCGGCCGTCAAATCGAGAGAGAGTTCCTCTATATTCAAACGAGGAGAAACCCAGAGTGAATGATTGACGAACGCGGGGAGCGACAGATACAGCGCACGCGCACACACGCGCGTGCGCCACCCCCCCCCCCCACCGCCGGCCGCTCCATCTAAAGTCCCGGGCAGAATTTTTTCCCAGTCCATCCCTGACCTTCCTCATTATGCCTTTATTTGCACAAACCAGTCTGTGCTCTGAATCAGCCACAAATCCCTTCACAGTACGATGATCATGCTTAAGTTTTAGTAAATAAAATATCTAATATTTTCATACCTTGTCCAAGGCATTGCACTATTTGACGTTTTTCCGCAGCAGTGAGCTCCTTTTTCTTTCTTATATTGCTTGAAACCTGTGGCCTGCTTAATAATGTGGAACATCCTTCTTAAATATTGGGCTCACCTGGAAAGCTAACTATCACAGGTGTCTGAGATTAATTTCAGTGACCCAAAGAGCCCGGAGACACAATACCATCCATGAGTTTGAATGAAAAACAAAATATTTAATGTTTATGAAACTTAATTCCAATTTGTATAATAATTTGGAATGCGGTGTAGCAGGCAACCTATGCTTTTGATTTAACATGGCTTGAAAAACTTGCTAGCTATCATACCCAAAAAACATTGAAATGAACTAATTTCCATTAGTAATCTTAGATTCCTTTGTATATTACAATGAATGTTAAGGTGTAAACTATACAAAACATGGCTTATAGCCAACAATGAGTGGGCGTGACATCCAACAGGTAGTGTTGTAGTACTCAAGACCGGTCTTGGTCTCGAGACCGGTCTCGTCTCGGTCACAACCACATTTGTACTCGGTCTTGTCTCGTTCTCGGACATTGAGGATTCTGGAATTTTCTTTCAAGACCAGTCAAGACCTAGCCTAGAAATCTAGAAGCACCCTAGTGGCAGCAAATATAATTTGCAGCGAGGGTCAGTCTAGCAACTCTCGGTTGGCTTGCGAGCTAGAAAAAAGAAAAATTCTGGTCAGGCCAATTAATCCTGTATAGAGTCGGTGGGCGGGTTTAACGTAATTACAGAAAACAAAGTAGATACATGGCTGATGCTGCTGGCGAAAAGCTGTATTTCGAATTGGCTTTGGCCGCGACTCTGGAAGACTTGGAGTCAAGTTTTTCTTTGAGAAAAGAAAGTAATTCTCCCAAACGGAAGATGTGTTTGAAGTTTTGCCGACCGGATACTCCGTTGCTCTGTTTGGTTGTGGAATTTGAAAGACAACCGTTTATCCCGCCCCTCGGATTGAGCCCTGCCAATGGTGAGTTCTTAGACCCAACATCTTGATGTGGGTTTGGCTTGTCAGGCTAGTCAAGACCATAACTGTGGAAATATCACTAAATTGCCAGTATATTGTCTAATTTTTTGTTAACATCCTTGCTTTTATTGTATGTAAAATGTACTGATTCAAATCCAAGCAATAACGAGTCATTGGTCATAGCTAATTATGTATTTTTGTTACCGCTGTCACCCATCCCCGCCCCCTTTCACTCGCACCCCCAAGAAAGTGAGCTGTGGTTGTCTGGGAGCGGGAGAAGATGTCTGCAAAATCTTCAGTAATACAATTCAGCTACAAAAATCATAAAGAATATATTTGTAAAACAACATCCAGAAGAAAGCATACAGCTTCTTGTAAATACTGCAGTGCTTTGATTTCAGAGACGGTGAGGACTACCTCAAACTTTTATCGTCACTTAGAAAGGAAGCACAAAGGAAAGCTATGTGTAAGAGGGATGTTAGCAAAGCTTGCTAGCTAATGTTAGCAACTTGCCTTACACTCGAGAACTGCTTCTAACAGAGCCATATATAAAGCCAACCATATATATGGCTCTGGGATCTAAGTTTTATGAACCATCGATATTGTATGCCCTCGATGTTAACGAGTCCTCTTATCGATGCTCCTGCTCCAAAGCAAAAAAATTTCCCACCATAGTATTATTTAATCAAAGATTAATGTAGACAAACTGCTGCGCATGTGTAGCTAATGTTAAGTTACATCGACCTTAGCTAATGTCAGCTGCATACAGCTCCCGACATTAAAGCTACGCGCCGAGGTGGTGCTCCCTCATTTGGGTGAGAGAGCTAACCTAGAGGTTGAGCAGAGAGTGAGTAATGCACCTCAACTTATATGAGAAATGATTAAATTAAGTAGGTTATTGTATGGCACATGGCACGTTACTTTCAGAGAGCTAATTTTTAAGTTCCAATTTACAGTTGCAGATCAAATATATAACTTTTTACCAGCACACTCTCTCTGGCTCATACCATATCAATCATTTAACTTCCTTGTTTACCTATTTGAACAATGTGATGGCCAAAATACCATTGATTAATATTGTGTTTACTTTTTGATTAAACTGCTCCCAATTAAATTAATTTTGTACTTTTATAAATCACATACAGTTAGGCCACTGATTTTCTGACCTCTTTGTATAAGATATCTTTTGTTACTTTGTATATAAAAACACATAAAAGCTATAAAAGAAAGTTAGTTTATTTCAGCTTTGCATGTTTAATATATATGTGTTTTTATGAGAATGTGGATCTTTCAGATCAATTTGAGAAGGTCTTTTGATCATGTTTCACATTTGATTGTGTCATGTAGTGTGTGCCGCTGGTCTTGACTCGGTCTCGCCCTCCCTTGGTCTTGGTCTCGGCTTGGTCTCACCCCCTAAAAGTCTTGGTCTTGACTCGGTCTCGATACACTCTGGTCTTGGTCTTGTCTTGGTCTCGGGTTAGGTGGTCTTGACTTACAACACTGCCAACAGGTACTTTCAGACTGCCACACCTACTGTATACTACAACAGCAAAATAGAATTTCTGATATTCAGTAGTGGCTTTTAATAACTGATGATTTTGGCATACAGCTCATGAAAACCCAAAATTCCTATATCAAAGAATTTGTATATTTCATCTGACCAATAAAAGAAGAAGTCAACCTTCAAATAATTATGTTCAGTTATGCACTCAATACTTGGTCGGGAATCCTTTTGCAGAAATGACTGTTTCAATGCGGCGTGGCATGGAGGCAATCAGCCTGTGGCACTGCTGAGATGTGATGGAGGCCCAGGATGCTTCGATAGCGGCCTTAAGCTTATCCAGAGTGTTGGGTCTTGCGTCTCTCAACTTCCTCTTCACAATATCCCACAGATTCTCTATGGGGTTCAGGTCAGGAGAGTTGGCAGGCCCAGTAGCGGAGGCAGAGGGGTGTCCGGGGGGGCACTGGACACCCCTGACATCTGATTGGCCACCCCGGGTGCCACCCCAAAATTTAATTTGCTACTGGAGGTTTGATGCTGATTGACATATCATTTTACCTGTTGTTGAAATAAGCATTTTTTTTGCTGCGTTGCAGCGCATTATTCAAATTAAGGATGGGAAATTATCAACATTTGTTGCGAGATACAAAAGAATAAGAACATACAGCAGAAGAGATTTCCAAAGCTCCACAAGCTCTTTTCGCGATTGCAGAAAATAATAAAATGTGAAGTAAGTATTAAGGTTTGCATCGGGTTTGGTTTCCAGATTTTTTTACGAATGTTGCTTAGCAGTGTAAATTAACGTTAGAACATCAATTCTATTAAAAGACCAACTGAGACAGTTACAGTTTTCAGATAAGGCGAGAGATCGGTTCCGAATTTAGCCTAACAGTGTGTTTACATCTGTGTTGGTAGCTAATACACGCATAGTGTGTAAAGTGCCGTGTCGTAAGTTACAATATAGTATGATTGTTTACCTTTGTGGGTTACTACTAGGGTACAGTTGTCAGTATTCAGCAAGTTAACGTTTAGCTAGAAATTTGAAATCTATTCTAATCTAACTGATTTGATTTGCATACTTGAACTCAAAATGAACAATTGTTATAGTCATGAAACGAGTTAGTGGTTGACATCTGTGTTGCCATCTAGCTATCTAATATCATACTCTACATGTGGAAATGGCTACTGCTGCGTTGAGTAGCGAACTAATTACCCATTCAAACATCTGGTTATTTTGATTTCCAAACAAGTAAAGTTGTGGCAATAAGTGTACTGCGGCTGCACTCTCAAAACATTGAGCCATTACTTGTTCTAGCCTTGAATAGACCGATGCTGGAATATTGTGATTTGTCCACGACGTCTTATGTTTGCATAGGGTCAATTAAGCATGAAAAGATAGGGAGAGATATCAGACTTCTTTTTTAGGTTAAACAGGCAGATAAGGTGCGAATGGATCACCACTGGACCCCAGAGCAGCTCCCTAACTAAGGCTAGTCAGAGTGGTCACACT